>JAOTOM010003563.1:0-165889 GCA_034440615.1 Ashinkailepas kermadecensis
TTTTTTGATACGACCTTAGATTTACGATATTTGAAGCCTCCTTAAATACTCTAAATGCACCTTTCTTAGCCTTAATTGCTTTCATCACATCTGGTGTAAGCCATGCTGGCTTTCCTACCCTTCTTTTGCGCCTTTGCTTTTGGGGAACATGTCTAATCTGAATTTCCCTCAAGTAGGATTTGAACTTTTCCCACATTTCACAGGCATTTAAATCAAAGAATTCTTCTTCCCATTTTATGGCACTTAAAGCCTCTCTCATGCAGGCAAAGTCTGCCCTGTTAAAATTTGGAATCTTTGCCAAATTATCCTTGATTGTCCCTGATACCTGTGCCTTGAATCTCACTATGTTATGGTCACTTCTTCCCAGAGTTTCTCCTACAGTCAAGTCTTGAACTAAATCACTTAAATCTGAGAAGACAAGGTCCAAGAATGAGCCCTGCCTGGTTGGTTCCATTACAAACTGGTGTAAGAACAAGTCCTCTTCAAGGCATTTCCTAAACAGTTTACATGATGGGGAGCCAACACCAACATTTTCATATCCTTTTAGATTAAAGTCACCAAGACTAAGGCATTTCCTCTGAAAGTTTCTTCGGATTTCCTCACAAATCACCTTATCAAGCTCCAGTTGCTGAGAATGTGGCAAGGTTCCTGATCGATACAAAGCTCCTATCCTCAGTTTATTGTTGTTGCCTTTTCCCACAGCAACATCAAGCCAAATGGACTCCACAGACACATTTTTCACCCCATCTACTACTTTTTGAGAACTGTATAAGCTATTCACATAGAGCATTACACCACCAACGTTTCACTGCTGGACCCCTATTGCATGAAAACATATTGTATCCCTGGATCTCATAGTCCTGCAAGTTATCCCCAAAATATCCCTCACTGACCCATGCCTCAGTAATGCAAACAAAATCTGGTTTCTCCTCAGCAACATAACACTTGAACACATCAAATTTGGATCGAATGCTCTGAGCATTAAGCATCATACACTTAACAAAAGTTCCAAGACCATCTTTGGCTTTTTTATGTTGAGTAGCTCTATCATCTCTGGATGAGCCACCACTCTGCCCCCTTGATCTACTGCTACCCCTATTTGCTGACTGTGAGGTTCTATTGCCTATGCTGTCACTATTGACATATCCCTGAGATGGCAATGCCAATTCTTCCCTCCCCACCCCATTATCTAGTTTCCCTGAAGGACATGTTCGTATACTTTGCCTAACACTTGCACCCCCTTCTCAGAGAAGTGCAAGCCATCCCTCTGATAGAGGTCAGATGAGCCATAAAACCTGCACCACTTGTCAACAAAAGTCAAACCTAACTCATTGCAAAGCCTACCTACCCTGGCATTGGCTGCCAGTGCCCTAGAGCTCCACTCAGGGGAGACTCCAGCCCTAGGCAGAATAGCTGTCACAATAACTCTGCTATTGCTTTGCTTCAGGGTGGCCAGAAGGGCCCTGTAGTCCTGCATCAGCTCCTCACTCCTAGCAGGACCTATGTTGTTCACTCCTACCTGCACTATAACTGTACTGAACTGGTTTTCGCTGGTGGCCTGTGCGACCACTTGGACCAGGTCTCTAACTTTGGCACCAGGCCTGGTGATGCACCTCCTACCTTTCCGACCTTTACAGAATACCCTATCCATACCCTATCCAAAGTATATCATGTATCTGGCGATAAAGCATGTAGAAGCATTTTGTGGAAGATGATTTTGTAAAATAAATCTTTGGTTTTTATTTTACGCCTCATGTGTCGGAAATTTGAACGAAAATTCGCTACATATATATTAATTGTGTTTCTTATGACTATACACATGGGATACATTTCCGCACTAACAGGTGTACAAAACTTTATAACTTCATGTTCGATGATGGGGATATCAAACGAGAAATGCTGACCTAAATATGGAAACGTAAATATGTTTTAATGGTAATATATTTTAAGTGAGGTATAAATGCAAAACAAAAAGAAGTAACTTCGTTCACTACTTTCTAAAAATATAATTATTCCAAACATTTAGCAATAACTAGGCGCCAATACAGTTATCACTCGGCTGTGCCAATCGTGAATTCCTCCTTGTCAGCCGTCAATGGATAGGATGAACAGCGATTGGAAACGTGCGTTCATCTCTAATGGTGCGTCATGCACCTAATTGTGAGTAGCAAGGGACTTTTGGGTTCATTGGAGTCCTGGTCATGATTAGGAAAACAACTTGGTCGAAGATTTCCAACATTAAAACATCAGCCCGTCATGAAGACCATAGCCTCATTCTCTAGCGATTGTTAAGTCATGCATGTGTTGCTTGGCAGAGCTTAAGCTTATTGCTACGTCATAAAAATATCAAAACGAACTGAAATATTCAAAATGCAGTCTCGAATATCACAACCACGAAGTAAATTATGATCTCCAAATTTATGTCCGATTATCTAAACACAGTTTTCCCAATTGCATGATTCCAAGATACCAATCAAACCGTTGTTTTCTTGCAAAATTTTGCTGATGTCAATCACGCAATTCTTCCAACAAAAATATACCACATCATGCCATTGTGGGTCATCTGTGTTGCATGGTTAATGTCCAAGATTCATTTTCGGAAGGATGGAAATTTCCCAGATTCCAAAAATATGACTGCTCTTGGAACTTGAACCGCCTGAACATCAATATAAAGAGAAATAGCAGACATTTCAAAGGGTCGTTGAGAAACACCTAGGAACATGGCTCGGTAAATTTGTACCTGAAGGTAATTTTTGGACTTCCTTTTTCTAATGCAACGTTTATGAATGTGGTTAGCATGAAGTGGCCACTCATTTCTTCTGCAATTGCATACTTTTCAATAGGGAAGCAAAATAACACCAGAAACAGGCTTGGAGTTGGGTAATTTGGCATGCAAGTAATGTTTTAAAAATGGGACATAACCTAACCTAATCTAGCATATCATTCAACGTGAACATAAGTTTAAAAAAGAACATTTTAAAGCCGTTTTTGCCTTTCAAAATTTTCACTTAGAAACCTAACTTAACCTTTTTTGCTTTTCCTGTTCCCTTGTAATATCTTGGACGTCAATATCTGGTGTTTAATATATATCTGAATCATGGATTTAGAGGAAAATTTGTGAGCGTGCCTACTCTGGGAGGATAATGTCCTTCCTATTTGTAGTATGTGAAAAACCTGTAACTTCCAAGTGAGTTGCGAACCTTATGTCAAATAGTAAATCAACACCGAATGTGGCACCATTCAACCTTCAAACTAGAAAATGGAGGATATTTTTATTTTTGGAGAAGACAATCCTCTAGATGGAAAAGATCCAGGACCAGTGTGCTTTTGTTTCATTCCTGTACCCATGGTGCTGCAATGCAATTTTGGAAGCTTTATTGGCATGTTATTGTTTTGGCACACTGATTTGCCTTTATTGGCCAACATATTACAGTTCTAGCATACCTTGTGTGTCAATACCATTTTGAACCTTTGTTGCCATGCTGCACCTTTGCACCATTGCTAAGCTTGCGAATGCATTGCTTTTATGTGCGTCTATGCAATATTTCTTGTCACAAATAAATCAAGGACTGAGGAAAATCAATGTTTGCATTCCCAAGAGTAATTAGGTAGTGATTTTCATCTTCAGTGGCGGTACTGTGCACTGGAATGTAAGCATAAGGAGGTAAATGCACTAGGTAGGGCAGCATGTGATAGGTAGCAAAACTGGCCTTTGGAATCAAGAGAGGGTATCCGATTGTCACATTTGTGCATCTCTGGCATTCACGGGCGTATGTGATGTGGACAGGAGCCTGACCTCGCTAATATAGATTCGTGTAGTGGTGGCGGCGGGCCGCAGCGGGGTTGGTAGGACGTCGTAGCGGTTGAAGTGGTGGGCAAGAAGGTAAACAGCAGCAACCATCCAGCCGGCCCGCAGCCTAGCCAGCAGCAGTCGCCCGCACAGCGACCCACTACCCGGCTGTGCCGCCAATGGCGAATCCGCTCCGACACCGCCCGGTCCGGCGTGACCCGGACCCCCTACAATGCCCCTCTGAGAAGGCTCGAGTGCACACCCTCCTCGAATTTTTCAGCCAGAGGCGCCCCTCGGAAGGCAAAGGCACCCCTCCAGGTACTTCGTAGTGGCGCCCCTCCGGACATGTGCCTCCATGGCAATTCCTGGATCCGCTCCTGACCAATTGCTGTCGCCACGAATATGGGATGGAGGAGACGAGGGGACTTTTATGTCGATTCTTTCCATGCAACTTCATACACGTAATGCTAAATTTCACGGAGTTTGTGGGCGAGTTGGCTTCATCCATCGCTTTCCCGACGCCCATGTAACCTCGACATGAGATGTGCTTCGCGACAATTTCACTTCCCGATTCAGAGTTGGATTTTCGAAACATCGGAGTCGGTTTAATAGCGTTTCCTTCTTACTGGAGCCTCAGCATGGTCATGAGAAAGCAACGGTAGGGATGTCGACAGAGAATCTCGCGAGTGAAAGTTTTTCCATGTATCAGCAATTTCGTGGGATGTCAGACAATTAACTTCGGGGGACTGTCGATTTCCATCATGACGAATAGAGACGTACTGGAACTGATTGCATCGGTTATCCCCTGTAATTTTACATATGTGCTTCGTTGTCCGCGAAAATGCTGAAAGGAACGCCGCAGGTGTTGAAATAACGCCACCTGATTAATCCTTAGTTCAATTGGGTTTTTCTCAAGGGTAAGCCCACTCTCACTTGGTATTTTTTGTGTGATATGCGTTGACAATAATGAAAATGCGCTATCATGCAACTTGTCATGGTCTGCATCTATGAATAAATTAGGCACATATGTTGGACTTCAATGGGAGAGATTGGTCGTCTATGGCATGCGCTGTGAGTGCGCCTGTTTTTCACACAATGGCCGTCATTTTGACAGTATTGCCAAACATAGTGCGTATGCACGCTCTACTCTACTGTCCTGACGACTAATATCTCCAACGAAGCGTCATAAGCCCGTTTCACGACGGCCAATAAGCACCGGGATGCAATCATGGATCATGTACGCCTGGATTGGAAACCAACAGCTGTTTGCGCATCAGCCCACCTAGCGGAGGGTAAGTAAAAACACGGAAACGCGGCCGGTTTTAGGCCGTGCGCCTATGGGAGTTCAGGGTACGCATTTCGTATTTACATTTTTTCCAATTGATTCAGCCATCCCAGGAGGATTGCATCAGCCTTTCATCATACATAATTGATCAAGAAACCTTATCGTTCTTTCCTTATTGATTTATTACGCTCCGTTCAGAAGTCGTGGTGCGAAGTGAAGACATCTGTGAGAGGGAGCCCACCTCGCCCCAAGGGTCGGACCACCGATGTTGATATCTTGATCTTTATCTTGAATCTTTATCTCTTATCTCTTTATCTTTATCTTCATCTTGAAATGATTGGACGGGGCAAAGTACATGAAGGCAATGGGCAGACCAAAATGAATTGGGGGGGGGGGGGCACATTCCATTGGCTCCCATGTTAGAAGTTGAAATAATTGCGGGGTGGGTTAAGCAAACATTGAGGTGGCAGTTCCCCTCAAAGGTATATAAAGCAACACCCCTGAGTCGAACGACTGGCAAGTGGTATCGAAACGGCGAGAGGTAGAAGCGTTACCAGCTAGGGTATGTTGCAAGGGCTTATCCAAGGGGGAGAAAACGAAAGTGGCGCCCCTGATGACCCGAAGAACGCCTCACTTGGAGGTTCCAGTGTACCCCCACCCTCGAATGTATCAACGCAACGCGCTCCTCGGCCTGGGAACGGCAGTCCTATGGGAGTCCAAACGCACGCCGCGATTTTTTTCGGCGACAGGCACTCCTCAGAAAAATGCAAATGGTACCCCTCTGGGAGCGTACCCCGTCGAAATATTCTGGACCAAGAGCCGCCCATCTGGAGAAATGACGCCTCCTTGGCAAAATCATAAATCTGTCAGTGGTATGGTGTATGGGGAGGGGGCTTGTACCCCCCATGGAACTTCCGCTTAATCCTTTTTGCGGATTGGTGGGTACGCCGAAGTATGTACTCTCCAATTCAGTTGTGTAAACCACTCCACTGGAAAATATCAGCCACAAATCTAGAGAGCAAGGAAGATGGGGGCGAAAGCAAAACCGCTCATTCTTTTCTTTGAGGGTGAAACTGCCCCCTCAATGCTTGCTTCCCCCACTCGAAATAATTTGAACTTCTAACATGGGAGCCTATGGAATGTGACGCCCCCTATTCATTTTGGTCTGCCTATTGCCTTCATGTATTTTGCCCCCTGCGATCCTTTTAAGAAATCAACATCGGTGGGCCGACCCTCCGCAACACGTCAAAAATATGGGCATCGGAGACAAACTTGTTCGTTGGCTTGCCTAGCATATTTCAGCCGTAAATGATGCAATCAGAGTACGAATGATGTCATTTCTTTGAAACGTTGAATATATGTCGTCATAGCTGTCATAAGGGCCAATCACTTACAGTAGTTGAAGCTGGCTGGCGATATTGATCAGAGTGGTCGAGTGCTCGGAAAATTTGGCATTTGAAGACCGCTGAATTCGACAAACAGCTGTTGTCATCGAGTTTACTTCCGAAGTCAGGCTCGCTTGGTCTGACTTCTAGATTTCCGACTAGATGACGTCCCAGGCTCGGATGTAGGTGCAAATTTTCAGGGTTTGTGCATATGTAAGCTGTTATTAGTCCAGAAACTTGTCGTATTAGGTAATTGAACCTACTCTGTTTTATTCATATAATGAATTGGTCCAATCTCCGGTTTCAAAAATCTCAAGATCAACGTGATTATTGTGGCCTGACCTCGCCATTGGGATGTCATGACGATTTCTTCCCGCTAGTGCACGCGTGAAACCGCCTATGGGCACGGGTGGAGTTTCCTGTCTGCAGCTCGTCGCCTCTACAATGTTCTCTTGACAAGCTTCTACCATGTTCTCTTGAGCTTCTCCGATACCTATATTTATATTGTTTAATCTATTTGTCGACCCAACAGTGTGTTTGGAATGAGCCATCAGATTTGACATTTTAAAGCCTGTCAATTGGGTATATATATTGGCTGTGACATATGTTATAATTTATAACGAATCAAAATGGCATTACAAAGCATGACTAGCCATGACAACAAGCCAACATCTATCGCAATATGGTTGCCCCGTATGATGCACAGCACCAGGGGTGTCGATTTCTGAAAAACATTGGGGGGGCCGAAGTGCCAACGCACTAGACCCCCCCCCCGCCCCACCCCCAAAAAAAAATTCATCGGATTTAGCCCACTATATTTTCAGATCTCAGAAATTCTGATTTCTTATTCGACGATGTGTATGTTTATGTTTATTCAGCATCCTCACCGACGGGGAAAATCGTCCAATAACTGGTGAAGTCACATAATTAAAAGAGCAGTGCTCAGTACATTTCAACATAACAACTCTTGGTTGGTTATTGGTTCTACGACACGTCGACCGTTGTGTCATATAGCGTCGCCAATCTCTAACGCCGATTCGTCGCGGGCGAAGAGTAGCGACAGGTGAGACTCGAACTCACCAACATAACAACTCTGAGTAATAGCATGCGACTGCAGTGCCATATAGTGGGCTCTGATCTATCGTCACCGTCACCGTCACTGTTACCCTCCTCCTCACTCCACACACCAACAAACACACACTGGCTTAAATAAAAATACTTCAGCGATCAGATGCAGGCTAAAACACACCGGCATTGATGAAGCATCAGAGCACAGCAGACCTGAACGGTAATGACGATGGGTGAAAGTATTTCCTTGGTGCCTAACGTTAGGGAGGGGAATTTATCCATTTAGTACGCCACTGCGGCTGCTCAACGTATTTTTTCCGCAGATGGCTCGATCGAGAGTGGAAAGGCCCCTCGGATAATTTTCTTTCGGGACCCATTCTTAATTTTCCGGTGCTCTGGTCGATTCGATGGAGTCTCCTTGTGGTTTTTGTGGTGAAGTCTATTTTTATAAGCCCCCTGCAGGATATTTTTGGAACCCGGTACGATTTTTCTGGCTCTCGGTGCGTTTTTTCCGGTGCCCAAACAGGTTTCTTTTCCGGCGTCCGACGACTTATTATTTTGTGGATCCTTGACGCAATTTTTCCGTCCGCAAGGTGACATTCCGGGTATATATTGGTACTTGGGAAGCCAGCTGCAACTTGTGGGGCTCCGGCACGACGTTTTGGCCCCAGTGAGATTTTCAAGAGAAGCGGCGTGAATTTGTTTTTGTCTAAGTGCGATTTTTGGGGCCCCGTCGTCACTTGTTGGGATCCCTTGCGGTGGCTACGACACGTTTGTGGGGGCCCAACAAGTTGTGTGGGCTTTTGGAGCTATTGTTGAGATCCCAGATTGATTTTCCGTGTCCGGACTGTTTTTCATCCACCCGGCTTCATTTGTTGGGTGATCTCAACGAGACTTTTAGAGCCCCGGTGGGACCTATCAGGCCTCTGGCGTGATTTTCAGGGGCCCGGGTGATAATTCTTAATACCCCAGTCTCGGCGTGATTTTCAGGAGGCCCCGGCCCGACCGTTTGTGGCCCCCGTCGTGATTTTCTTGAATCCCGGCACGACTTGTTTGCGGCCCCAACGTGATTTTCAGGGGCCCAGGTGCAAACTTTTGAGGCCCCAGCGTCATTATCGGGGCCCCTGCGCTACGTTTGGTGGCCCCCAATGTGATTTTTCTGAGCCCCGGTGCGATTTTTGGTGGACCGAGTGAAATTCTTAGGGAGCATAGCGCATTTTTTTCCTAAGCTCGGCGGACTCTTGGGGGCCCACAACCTATCAGGACGGGGGGGGGGGGGGGAGGCAACTTCCCACAATTCCCCCTCCCCATTCGGTATGTCACTGTGCCATGCAATGATGCAACATAAGAATCCAGGAATAGTTCATCTGTTTCATCACACATGTGATTTCAACTCCCCAGTTATCCAGACAGTTTGAGGAAAGTCAAACATCTGCTACATGGATCAGCAAGGATGGATTGTAAGGCAACATGGATACCATGGAATTCCGGTCACAGTAGTTATGCTGCAATACACTGCTTTGGAGATGGATGAGCTCCTGAAGTTTGGTCAGGGTTGGAGTTGGAGGTGGATGGAGCAACACTGTGAAGGACATAACATATGGTTCAAGAGACTTGTTTCCATTAACAATACAGGGGATGAAGTAACATTTTCATTGACTTCTAGGTTTTCATTGGCTTCATTGATTTCTATGGTGTCCTGAGTAAGCAGGACAATCGAGATGGGTTTCTGTTATATGCATTTTTTTTTTTTTTTTTATAAGTTTCATCCGAGTTCTTGTTGGGGTGGCTTTATGAACCAGGGTTCGATTGCTAAGCAGAGCTTGTTGCGTGAACCCTGGCCCCACCGCCCGATCCATTACTTCAAGTTAAACGGCAGAATTTTAACCGAAAGTTTAACGTGCCGTCAATGCACCGACACAGCCGCCCGGTATAAGCAATGTTATAATGTAGCTTTTATACCCCAATGAGAATGGTATGGATTCACTCATAAGTGAATTTGCAAACATACTGATGTGTCAGTTAACAACAATGCAGGGAGCTATGTGATCAACATGGTCTGTGCCCTAAAGCCCAAATAACTAAGTAACAATGCAGGGAATCTGCTGCATAACAGTTTGACCATAAATTAGCCATGATCTATGGCATCATACTGCCCATGCTATTTACAATAGTGAGCTATATTTTGTGTACAAACATCAGGACATTAGAAATGTCAATTAACGTTACACACATCAGTTCCTAACAAGTGTCAGCAATACATTTCCTTCATGTGCTTTAAACATGATTCAAGAAAGCACTGTCATCGATTTTAAACTTGCAAAAAGAGTGGGCCGCCTGGCATTTTGGGTGCTATTTGAGTGAATTTG
The DNA here is from genome assembly GCA_034440615.1 of Ashinkailepas kermadecensis. Lineage (NCBI taxonomy): Eukaryota > Metazoa > Arthropoda > Thecostraca > Neolepadidae > Ashinkailepas > Ashinkailepas kermadecensis. The sequence continues at coordinate 9,898 of JAOTOM010003563.1, forward strand.
CTGTCTTGTTAGTGAACTTACCACTTATTGAGATATATGTACTTTAACTTTGCCTGCTTCCATCATGAAAATTTGTCATTTTCCAATACATCAGAAATCATCAAAATAACTTCTTGTCCACAAACCGGTATATGCATTTCTATGAATTTCTCATTTATTAACACAAATGATGTAGATCTGATCTGCAAATTTATAACTCAGAAAATGTTATCAGCACAGGATTCCATTCCTGAAAATATTGTACTTTCAACATGTTATTGTTCTTTGTGAAGCAATAAGTGCAATGCTCTCATGCAGCATGCAGATGGAGGTTCATCACGTACACCAGGTAGCACAAAAAGAGATATTGTTGCAGTCTAAGGTAACCACAAGACATGTTTTACACCCATTTTTACCTCCCCGAATCATTCAAAGGAGCTTGGTTTTGTCTAATTGCGTTAGGCTAGGCTTTTGTTGTAAGTTAGTAAATGAAGAAAAAAATCTTCAAAAACGGTTCAAGCTAGATTAGGTTACGTTAGGCTTTTTAAGTTCAAAATGTTTGAGAAAAAAGAAATTGGGGGGGGAATTTGGCATAAAAATAATCATCTCTTGCATGGAAGTCTAGGCTAGGTTAGGTTAGGTTAAGTTACATTTTTTTTTATCTGAACATTATTTTTCATCCTATATTACTCAAATCCAAGCCCCCTTTTCCACGTTATTTTTCCTCACAAATGAAAAGTGTGCATCTGCAGAGGAAATGAGCGGTTACATCATGTTCAGCACATTAACAAACACTGCATTAAACAAGAAATTAGAAGAAGTCAGAGAGTACCATGAGCTGAAATATTGCCCAAAAAGCCAGGTATTATCACAGTTTAAGGTAACCACAAGAAACGTTTTACACACATTTTACCACCATGAAGCATACAAAGGGGTGAGGTTTGTCAGGTTAGGTTAGGCTTTTGTTGTAAATTATAACAAAAATCATTTGTTGGTAAATAATTTTTGTTAATGATTTTTCTACAAACAAATAATAAACGGTTCAGGCTAGCTTAGGTTAGGTTTTTTAAGTTGAAAATATTTGAGAAAATGCCTCGAAAATTTAAATTAAAAACATTTAATTTCTTGTATGGGAAGTTGAACTATGTTAGGTAAGGTTAACATACATCTTGAACATTATTTGTATGCTATATTTCCTTACTCCACACCCTTTTTTGGTGTTATTTTTACTCCCAATTGAAAGGCATGCATTTGCAGAGGAAAGGACATTAAATGTGTGCTTTTATGTGTTTTATTAATATTTTTATATTTAAATTTCCAATGCAATGTTTATGAATGTCACTAAGCTGATGGCACCACTCAGTTTCTGTGCAAATGCTTGCTTTCCAGATTGTGAGCAAAATAACATAAAAAATGGGCTTTGAGTTAGGTAACATAGCAATTAAAAGAAATACATTAAAAATTCAACATAACCTAATGTAACCTAAGCTGACCTTGGAGAAAACAACTATAAAAACAAGATTGGAAAAATATCTAGCAATTTATTTTCTTGAAATTTTACAAATGAAAAAACCTAACCCAACCTAATCTAACCAGAATTATTGTGCGTTAAGGTGGTAACAAGGCAAGTTATTACACATTTGCCTCCATAAAGCAAACAAATCGGCTATGTTTGGTGATGTTAGATTAGTTTAAGTGTTTTAAGTTCGACATTTTTTGCAAAAATTGTTCCAAAATTTGAAAGAAATAGATCTTTTTTCTTTAAAAGCAGCTTATGTTAGGTTAGGTTAAGTTGGGTTACATTTTTTTATTGTAAAAAAATACATTGCTTGCAATTTTTACAACTTGATGTTTTGGTTTTGTTTTTCTCCAAGGGGAGGTTAAGCTAGGTTAGGTTAGGTTATGTTGCATTTATTTTATTTAAAAAAAATACTTTACCCTATGTCACCTAATTCAGAGCTTTTTGTTGGTGTTATTTTGCTTATAACCTGAAATGTAGGCATTCGTATAGAAAATGAGTGGTCCACCCATCATCTGAGTCACATTCATAAACATTGCAATGAAATTATACATTCCACGAATTCATAAAACACCTTAAAACACAAATTTACCAAAGTGAGCAGTAACATCGTGTTCATCACATTCCTAAACATTGCATGGGAAAAAATTAATCAGAAATTACCTTAAGCTGTAAATTTACCAAAAGGTGTGCCAATCCCTGGACGGAAATGCAACACTAGGTGCCCCAATCCTGGGCAGAAAGGGCACTAAGAGCAGTGGAATGAAAATATTAATAAAAGTAAACTAAAAACAGCTCCTCTTGAAGACAAACGTGGTAGTTATGTGATATTAACATGGAAACCCTGAGCACAAATCAGAAAAAAGCATGGACTGAACATTTTCAAGCTTACCTGCCAACTTCTTCAACTACTGTTCCTTTGGGAATTAAATATCAGCAAGCTATTTATTCACTATCTAAAATCACACCGATCCGCAGATACATCAGAAGGTGCAATACATCAGAGTGTCCGAAGTACAAAAAACGAATCAGTACGACGTCACATGAGATTGGCCTCCGGATTAAACACTGCGCGCAATTGCACCACAGATGTCTTACCTCCGTCACATTTGTCACTGTAACCTCAAATTTAGACTTCAGGCGCTGGAATTTCTGTAACTGGAATTTTTTATTTGCATGTTACGATTTTGGATGTTCTGAGGAACGCCCATCACGATGTGTGACATTTAATGCGCGCTAGTGTCTATCGATACAAATCGACGCCCCTGCTTTGGAGAAAAAAAATAGAAACAAAAATTAAGCAATATATATTCCGAAAATTTTCTAAATTGAACAACCGAACCCAACTTACCCGAACCTAATGTCAGCTGCTTTTGAAGGAAAATTTCCAATTTTATTTTATTTTTGAAAATGATTGAACAATTTGTCCAAGGTAAACAACTAAACTAGCCTAACCTAGCTAAATCGGTATTATTGTGCTTTAAGGTGGTAACAAGACAAGTTTTTACACACATTTGCCTTCATATAGCAAGCAAATGTGTTAGGTTCGGTTAAGTTAGGTTAGTTTAGGCTTTCCAAGTTGGAAAACTTGTAAAAAAAATTCCAAAAACGTTTCCCCCAAAAATTGCAAATTATTTGGTAACCTTGCAGTCTAAGGTGTTCTTTTTTCCTTTAAAACAAAGAAAAATATGCAGAATACCATGTTTATGAAGGTGACTACGATGATTGGACCCACTTATTTTTTGTGCTTACTTTTCAGGTTGTGAGCAAAATAATGCCAAAAAGGCTTTGAGTTCGGTAACTTCGCATAAACATAATTTTTTTTGTCATGCAACAAATCCTAACCTAGCCTATCCTAACCTATCTTTTGAGAACGAAAATTAAACTAAATTAAAATTGCACTTAGTTTATTTTCTGAAAATTCTCAACCTTAAGAAAGAATCCTAACCGAGCCTAACCTAACCTAAGCTGATTTTGAATACAAAAATTATATTTTTTGTGAACATGGTTGTAATTTTTTTCGGAAGCTTTCGGGTATTATTGTGCTTTAAGGTGGGAACAAGAAAAGTTGTATGGGCGCTGTATGACCAACGCAGTCAATGCGCCAGTAAACCCAAATAACCAACCAACCAACCCAGAAAGATGTAAGCTGTACTTCCATAGTGGAGGGAATTCCAGCTATTTTGTTTGTTTTTGCACACAATTTTAAATTTGTCAGCAAAAGGTGGAGAGTCAGTCCACTATCTAATCCAAATCTGTTTCTATTCAGTACAAAATGTGCTGGTTAACATCAATGTTTCTACTTAGCATGGTGTTTTTCATTTTTTTCCTTTAGCTTTCTTATCAGCATAAAATAGCATAGGTTATTGGGGGGGCCCAAATCAACATTGGGGGGGCAAGATCAACATTGGTCGGGCCCCACAAAAGGATACAAATCGACGCCCCTGCATACATGCATGATTTTGCACTTATCAAAATTTAATTTCACCTGCCATTTTTGGACCACTTCACAAGCTCTTCTAAGTCTTTCTGCAGCATGTACCTAGGTGCCTAGGTACCAGGCAAATATCAAACTGATAGTGTGATGAGTGGGCTGTTGAGGTTAATTATAGTTTGTATATCCACACTCTCAATGATAACTGATGTTGTTCACGAGACTGGATTGTATGCAAGTTTGACAATGACAATTGGTGTTTGTGCACACCATTTTGAATTTTGTAGCAAAAGGTGGAGAGTCAGTCCACTATCTAACCCAAATCTGTTTTTTTTTCTATTACATAATGTGCTGGTTAACATCAACTACATTTTCTATGTTTCTAGCATGGTGTTTTTCTTCTTTTTTTCTTCAACTTTTTTATGAGCATAAAAATAGCATATGTTATTGGGGGGGCCAAATCAACATTGGGGGGCCAAGATCAACACTGGTGGGGCCCTGGCCCCCACAAAAGGATACAAATCGACGCCCCTGCTATCTAGACATTAGGGGGATGTCCCCATCCTAGCCCCGCCTTCAGCGCCTAAAATATCACACAAACTATAACGTAAAATTCCCTTTACGTAAACGTCCACATGCCTGCACCTTGATCGCAAACACCCGCTTTTATAGTCAGACATGTAACGTACTCGCTTCAAAGGTGGCGCAAATGACCTCTGTGGTCCGGTACGCCTGAAAAAGTCACTCCCCCATGCAGTTAAATTGAAACTTGCCTGATGCTACCAATTTCTGCAATATACGAATAAAAACCTGTGACGTCATCAAGGTTTGAATGCGACTTTGGTGTACCTTTTAAAATATTGGTATTTTTGCGGCGTTTAATAATGGTGTTTTTGCGGCGTACGAGACATTGGGCTTGTCAAGGCTATTTCTCTTGTATAGCATTGGTCGTGGATGACTAAGGTTTGCTTAAAAGTCATGTGAGCCATAGCTTTCTTTCTTTTTATTCTTTTAGGAATACCAATTATATTGCAGTGGCCATGCAGCTTCTTGCTGACTTTTCTCTGTCATGGTATCAAGCTGGCAGATTTGGCCACACATGGCTCTCGTTTTCCCCATATGAATATTGAATGCATGGTGCTCATATGTGTGTGGTTTTGCCATTGGTGGTGTGTACAAACATCAGTATGACAATCCAATTGTTGTTTTGTGGCTTAACATTAAAAAAAAACAATCTGGGCTAAAATGCATCATCATCGAATCTTAACATTTTATGTCGTAAGTTTTCCTTGCACAGTGGAGGGAAATCTAGCTATTTTGTTTTTTTGCACATAATTTTGAATTGTGTAGCAAAAGGTGGATACTCAGTCCACTATTTAATCCAAATCTGTTCTTTTTCAGTACAAAATGTGCTGGTTAACATCAACTAAGTTTTCTATGTACCTAACACAGTGTTTTTCTTCTTTTTTTTCCTTTAGCTTTTTATCAGCATACAAATAGCATGGGTTATTGGGGGGGGGGCCCGAATCAACATGGGGGGCCAAGATCAGCATTGGGGGGGGGGGCATGGCCCCCGCAAAAGGATACAAATCGACGCCCCTGCACAGTACGCTTTGAAAGCAGTCCCAGAGTTACCCAATTCTTCGACGCCGTCGAAGACCGGGCTCCAGTGGCTGAAGGTGATGTACACTGGGGGCCTGGGGGGGGGAGGGTCTGGCTGAACACTGAGCCGCCGTAGCAGAGGATCAAGGCGTCTATTTACGCCTTTGAGCCTCACTGCCTCAGGCGGGCCTTCGCCAGGCTTAATCCGGAGACCGAGCGGCACGAGCACTTCCTGGCGACCGTATCTTATCAGCTGGAGTCGATCGGGGAAGAGTTTTAGGAAGTTTGGACGTAACCAATGGATTGCGAAGCTGACGCATTAGTCGAGCAGTGGCGCAAAAAGGTGGGCTCTCTCTAGTCGGTTAATTACCAGCAGAAACAATATGACTGAGTTTTCCATACCTGTTCTCGTCGTCGACAGAAATGATCAGGCACGGTCGTGACGAGTGCCAGCGACCAGGTCGTGGCGAGTGTCAGCGAACCGCCCCGATGTATTGGCTCCGAATCCTCTCATAAGATGCCCTTGTGCAACCGCAGACGACGGCTCTCAGTTCGCTGGCTGGCGTGTTGTTGGGAGTCACGTTGTGGGACGTGCAGTAGCCCTGGCCATCCGGGACACTCAGAAACCAACTAACCGGCGGGTTGCCATACGACTGGCTGGTTGATATGTGAGTGGCTGGTTTCCATGCGAACCGGCTGGTCGCTATGCGACTGGCTGGTTGTCATGCGAACCGGTTGATTGCTATGCGACTGAGTGACGCGCTGTGGTGTTTCCTGACACGGACCATATCGTGCCTCACATTCCTGACCATATCGTGTCTCACAAATCTCTTGGACTTTTTGAATTTCGCTGCAGAACAATTTGATCATGGAAATCAGGTTGATGTAGCATATCTCTACTTTAGTAAGGCCTTTGACAAGGTACCCCATAAACGGTTAATGATGCAGCTTCAGGTCCATGGTATTGCAGGTAGCATCCTAAAATGGATAGAGTTGTGGCTTTCAGATAGACAGCAGAGAGTGGTGCTAAATGGTACAAAGTCATCATGGCAAAATGTTCTTAGTAGAGTCCGCCAGGGGTCAGTACTGGGACCACTATAGTTCATTATACTTGTAAATAACATTGAATGTGGCCCAAGAAGTAAGGTTTTGAAATTTGCGGATGATTTGAAGGTCTTTAGGGCAATAACAGGACACAATGAGCAGGTCTCGCTGCAGAAAGACTTAGACGAACTTGTGAAGTGGTCCGAAAAATGTCAAATTAAATTTTGATAAGTGCAAAATCATGCATGTAGGTAGGCAGCATATGAAGGCTCCATGCTTGATGAGTGGCCAAGTACTATCTGTGACTCAGCAGGAGAAGAACTTAGGTGTTATTTTGAACACAAAATTGGGGGCATCAGAACAGACCAAAGAAGCCAGGAAGAAGGCACTAAGAATGCTTGGGGCAATAAATAGGAATGTATCCTACAAAAGTGAGGAAGTCATCAGGAAGCTTTACTGTGCATATGTCAGGCCACATTTGGAATACTGTGTCCAAGCTTGGTCCCCTAGTTATGAAAAAGATTGCTGGCCTTTAGAGAGCGTACAAAAGAGGGCAACAAAAATGGTTAATGGTATAAGCAACCTGGCATATCAGGAAAGATTGCGGAAATTGAATCTGTTTTCACTTAGATATAGAAGGCTGAGAGGAGATCTCATCGAGGTCTTTAAATTTGTTCATGGTCAGGAACAGGGATATCTCAGGGAAATGCTTGAATTTAACAGAAATGATGCAATTAGATGTCATCAATTCAAAATTAAAGTAAATCACAGTAGGACAAGGTTAAGACAGTCTTTTTTCACCAACAGGGTAGTAGAACACTGGAACCAGTTGCCGGAAACCATTGTCAGTAGCAGCACACTAAACATCTTTAAAAACAGCACAGACAATCATTATAAGAATAGAGGGCTTGCTTTTCGGTATTCCAGGGAGGACTGATCGACGGATTTGGTGGGCAACTGGTTCAGTGTCCAGAGTGCAACTAAGAAGGGCCCTTGTGGCTCATAGATGCACTGATCTTTTATATGTCTTTATGGCTTTACGGAATACGTGTCAGGAATAAGAAGCCCTGTGGAGCGTCCTATTTCTGAGGAGAAGCCGGCCTAGTTACGTCTGCGCTCAGTCATTTGTAGGCCCTGCGGCGTACACCAGGTCAGATCGAGCACTAAATGGGAACACAGCCGTCGGCATCTTCGCGGATTCTGGTTAGCGGGATGAGGGACTTCTCAGTTGGATTCACTCCATGCAACGCCAGAGACGTGATGCTAAATATCATCAGATTTCATCAGCTAATTATCATCAGGTTGGACATGTCCCAGGCTGCTGAAATCAGCGCTGAGTTGTTTCCGCTTTTTATTTTCTTCTTTCTTTTCTTTTCGCTGCGGTCAGGATGGAGGCGAAGGTGATTGTGTGCGCACCCCAGCCCGTGCACGGCATTTTGCTGCCTTCCCTAATTGGGGAGAGGTTGGAACGCCTGGCTTTTCCAAACAGAAAGTACTATCGACATGAAAAAAAACAGCGGGCTGCAGGTGAAGAATTGTGGGGATTGAAACCCGAAATGGTACTATGGGCTACTTGTTAACTTAAGAAGTCAGCTTAAAGTTGAATTTGTTCTAACACGTCGAAGATATTCATGCTTCATGCTGGATCGTTTCCGGCATCAACACATCAGTTTATATTGGCTTCAAATAATGAGCATAGTATTTCTCAGTACGTTGGCACACTAACGATGTGTCATTTGTTACACCTCCACCGAATGTTCAAGGTCAGACGAGATCAACGTCTTCAGTTCATTTCTGAACTTCCCGAAATAATCTCGAAAACACTCTTCCAGTAACCAATTGACTCGGTTCCAAATTGGCTCAATGAACTCGAAAAACTTTGGAGAGGCCAGTGACCTATGAAAGCAGGTTAGTCGAGTTGCTGATCACCCCATCACGCTCAATATTGGACATTTGGGGTCAATCAATGAGGAAGATGCCGATAGTACGCGATTTCACCCAAAGCGGTACCAGCAAGTTTTCTCTTACACGAGTGCCGCTCAGAGACTTGACATGCCATCTTCAAAGTTGTGTTGCATAAAGCTGGCAAGGGATGCCCCAGAAGCTATGCTGAGGGGCTACGCGCCAACCCGTGGTTGAGCACGTAAAACCATGTGAGTGTGCATCAAACCTCCTCCCCGTCCTACAAGAACCAGGGTTAAATGACCAACGTAGCAGATGTTATACCGTGTAAAGAAGAACATTGTGTCCTTGTACGGCGCGTTCGACTGCGAGCCAATCTCTCGGTGTCGATTGGTAGCGGGTGGACTCGGTAATCACGGCGGTGGCAGGATTTGATCCCACGATCTTACGATCAAGAGTCGAATGGCCTACCAGCTGACCTACCGCGACCCACAAATGCGATGTCATAGCCGCCGATACGTGCACGCCGGTAGCTACTGGTCACCGTCCTGGCCACGTGTGGTGGGGGGGGGGGGACTTCAGTACAAAGCGTGCCCCTCCGTGTCTTGGAAGTGCCTTACAAAGTCCGTGTCCTGGTACGTGTCGGTCGTTACGCGGCCTTGCCACAGACAGAGCCCAGATCGTTGTGGCCTTCTGCGTATTGCCTGGTCCAAAGAGCAGCCAACAGGCGCCAGGACCTGACTGGGGACCATACACGCAGACAGCAGACACACCAAGTGGCCGTTGGTAGCTGGCGCGACATACCACACGGTCAGCCGACACACCAAGTGGCCGTTGGTAGCTGGCGCGACATACCACACGGTCAGCCGACACACCAAGTGGCCGTTGGTAGCTGGCGCGACATACCACACGCTCAGCCGACACACCAAGTGGCCGTTGGTAGCTGGCGCGACATACCACACGCAGACAGCAGACACACCAAGTGGCCGTTGGTAGCTGGCGCAACATACCACACGCTCAGCCGACACACCAAGTGGCCGTTGGTAGCTGGCGCGACATACCACACGCAGACAGCAGACACACCAAGTGGCCGTTGGTAGCTGGCGCGACATACCACACGCTCAGCCGACACACCAAGTGGCCGTTGGTAGCTGGCGCGACATACCACACGCAGACAGCAGACACACCAAGTGGCCGTTGGTAGCTGGCGCGACATACCACACGCTCAGCCCACACACCAAGTGGCCGTTGGTAGCTGGCGCGACATACCACACGCAGACAGCAGACACACCAAGTGGCCGTTGGTAGCTGGCGCGACATACCACACGCAGACTGCCGACACACCAAGTGGCCGTTGGTAGCTGGCGCGACATACCACACGCTCAGCCGACACACCAAGTGGCCGTTGGTAGCTGGCGCGACATACCACACGCTCAGCCGACACACCAAGTGGCCGTTGGTAGCTGGCGCGACATACCACACGCTCAGCCGACACACCAAGGATATGACACGCATGGTTGCCGTTCCCAAAACAAAATCACTCACATCGGATACTCCTATCTTTCTGGCGGCTACAAACATTTACAAGCCTATGCTTCTGTTTATCTTTTCCATCGCAATCATCGGAGAGGTAGTGGACTACTCCAGTTCTGAATACGTCTGTCCAATGCAAAGAACCAACGGACTGGAACGTCGGCACTGAAGCATTGTTGTGTGTTAGGGAGTCGGCGGATACACAGGAACTTCGGTATGAGTCGCTGGCGCATAGCGCTAACAGATGGAGAGTTCGTTGAGAGTTGCTGTGATGAAACTTTGGGCCGCATCCTGGATGGTGAATGGAAAACAACTTGAGGAAAATCACCGACCACGACCGCCTCATTGTCAGGGAGATGCACGCAGCTGCTTAAAACACTGCAATTGCGCCTGGCCGGTAAAGTGGCGCCACGCCAGCTTACATGGGCGATAAGTGATGACGCCTCAGCTTACATGCGGCATGTCTAAGTGTGGAAACATGCTCGTCGGCTGGAAGCACGTCAATCAACGTGCTGCGATCAACAGATCACATACAGACGCTGCGAGTGCCCCGTCGTAGGCCAGCACGCAATGGTGGGACCTCAGACTCGCAAAGATTGAAACCCCGATGACAGAGCTGTCATTTCCTTTCTAAAAAGCAGTGTACAGTTCGCTAAGATTGCCCAAAAGTAGCCGCTCTTGTAGTACTACACATTGCGTACGGTCTGCATATCGCACGGTTATGACGTCCCGCCTCTCAGGGCACGACCTATTAACTTGTCGGACTCGTAAAACTAAACCACTCTCCTGTTCAATTGCTGTTCAGAGACGTGCGTGGCTGCGGCGGCTTCCCCAACAAGTCCGAAAAACGTCAAATCGATGACGACCAAGGAAAGATAACGCGTCGCCCACTCGTCAACAGGCCCCCATCGGCACGAGGAGGCCATACGGTGATTAATTCATACAAGGCACCGTACACCGTGATACAGTACAACACAATATCCAAAGTTAACCTCCGTCACCCTTTACGACACGTGTTTGATCTTGCCGTCGTTCCCGAACCCAGTGCCCCCAAACGACGCCCATATGGAATAACTTCTGTAATACACACCCCAAACGTCAGCTTAAGGGCAGGCCGCTCACTAATATGTGACCACCGTGACATCTGATGCAATTGAATCTGATATAATCGTGATCCATCAGCAAAGGGCCTTCACATTTACCTTGCATCTGGTATGTACAATTGGCGCGCATCTCCCCGACTGACAACGGTGGAGCTGGGCAGGGGCGAGAACTGACAGGGGAGGTGTTCGTCCTCAGGGGAGGTGTTCGTCCTCAGGGGAGGTGTCGTCAGGGGAGGTGTTCGTCCTCAGGGGAGGTGTCGTCAGGGGAGGTGTCGACAGGGGAGGTGTTCGTCCTCAGGGGAGGTGTCGTCAGGGGAGGTGTCGACAGGGGAGGTGTTCGTCCTCAGGGGAGGTGTCGTCAGGGGAGGTGTCGACAGGGGAGGTGTTCGTCCTCAGGAGAGGTGTCGTCAGGGGAGGTGTCGACAGGGGAGGTGTTCGTCCTCAGGGGAGGTGTCGACAGGGGAGGTGTTCGTCCTCAGGGGAGGTGTCGTCAGGGGAGGTGTCGACAGGGGAGGTGTTCGTCCTCAGGGGAGGTGTCGTCAGGGGAGGTGTCGACAGGGGAGGTGTTCGTCCTCAGGGGAGGTGTCGTCAGGGGAGGTGTCGTCAGGGAGGTGTCTTCAGGGGAGGTGTCGACAGGGGAGGTGTTCGTCCTCAGGGTAGGTGTCGTCAGGGGAGGTGTCGACAGGGGAGGTGTTCGTCCTCAGGGGAGGTGTCGTCAGGGGAGGTGTCGACAGGGGAGGTGTTCGTCCTCAGGGGAGGTGTCGTCAGGGGAGGTGTCGTCAGGGGAGGTGTCGTCAGGGGAGGTGTCGACAGGGGAGGTGTTCGTCCTCAGGGGAGGTGTCGTCAGGGGAGGTGTCGACAGGGGAGGTGTTCGTCCTCACACACCGAACACAATTGTCGCGTGAACCCCAGCACCGCTACGTCCAACTTCCAAGAGCCGCCCTTCTCGTCGATAAGAGTCGGTCGACACTTTTCCAGTTCGACGCAAAGCGCTGAGTTGTAAATAGCGCACTTGTTAGTTAGTTATTGGAGTTTATGGGCGCATCGACTGCGTCGGTCATGCAGCGCCCATCAAATAGCGCACTTGGAACAGTTCACACTCCGCTCGTTCACCAGCCCGTCAGAGCTTTCGAACTTCAGGTCTGAGTACCACGGGACGTACAGCGGCCACACGTGCGGTACACACAGCACGTGCAGCGGTCACACGTGCGGTACACACAGCACGTACAGCGGCCACACGTGCGGTACAAACAGCACATACAGCGGTTGCACGTGCGGTGCACACAGCACGTACAGTGGTCACACGTGCGGTACAAACAGCACGTACAGCGGTTACACGTGCGGTACAAACAGCACGTACAGCGGTCACACGTGCGGTACACACAGCACGTACAGCGGTCACACGTGCGGTACACACAGCACGTACAGCGGTCACACGTGCGGTACACACAGCACGTACAGTGGTCACACGTGCGGTACACACAGCACGTACAGCGGTCACACGTGCGGTACACACAGCACGTACAGCGATTACACGTGCGGTACACACAGCACGTACAGCGGTCACACGTGCGGTACACACAGCACGTACAGCAGTGGGTGTGGCGGGAGCTGCGGCAGCTCCTACCACACCCTCTGTGCCACCGTCTTGGAGGCGACGCATGTCAACGGACAACGGCGTGAGACGACCGCTGTATCCGCATCCACATATGGGAAAATATTTCTCTCGGAGGGAATTTTGGGAGGGATATTCCACATCAAAGGTGGAACATGTCCACGTTTTCCAAAGAGAAGTCAAAGGCCTTTACCTACACCTGACTCTTTGGGATAAGCTGGCGTTTTCCCACACAAATGCAATGGGAAAGATGCTAAAATAGTATTTCATGGAAGAGTCCACGAGTGTCCTTCTGCATACCTTCGGAAATGCACATGTCCCTCCAATGTTAAATTATGCCCCTCAGATGCACAATTTTGCATACCTAAAGTTGAATCAGAAAAATGTAGAGCGCACATCTCCCCTATGGGCGTACGAATGGAAAGGGAGGAAGAAAATCATGGTGTGCCAATTTTATCCGATCTTAGACATTAATCCTTTGTCTCTAAAATATTATCCTATATCTGATGTTGACTGAAACGAATTGGCTTAAAGAATCGACTCGCACCCCTACCTTTCGGGCAGCTCCTACGTCCATGCCTCCACACATTCAACATATTTTCCTGGGGGAGCGTGGACGTCAAATCATCAAACCTGCTCAATGCACCCAAGAGCTCAAACAATCAACCATCCTCCATCAAACCTAGTCAATGCGCCCAAGAGCTCAAACAACCAACCATCCTCCATCAAACCTGGTCAATGCGCTCAAGAGCTCAAACAACCAATCATCATCTAGGAGCGCAGCGTAAAACGTTTCATTCCCTTGATTCTGCCTAAATTGTCCGCAGATGAACTTCACGTGCCCGCCCAATCGGTTTCATAGCGCGACACCCCTGATGAAGTTGGGGGCTCCCTGCTGATGAAGTTGGGGGCTCCCTGCTCCGCTACGGGCATCAGTAGCTTACTGGCTTGGCTTAGCATTTTTGGAACCAGGGGCATCTGGTTCGATTCCCCTCGGTACCCGTCCTCTCTGTCAGGGTGAGAGGCAGGCGACGCCACATGGCCTCAGCTGCTTAGTGCGTTGTAAAGCCACGAACAACATCAACAGCCTGCCCTGTAAAACCGGCCATCACGCCCCTGAAGAGCGTAACATTGCACTATGGGACGGGCTGAAGCAAAGTGAGGACAAATGTCAGACTATATTCTGTCACCAGTGCTTCCAGATGTGGTCACACCTGCCACTTCACATCCGTCCCCTCACAACCGTCCCCCACTCCCGTCTCCTCACACCCGTCACCTCACACCCGTCACATCACACCCGTCTCCTCACACTCATGACCCCACACACGTCACCTCACACCCGCCTTCTCACACCGTCGCCTAACACCGGTCACCTCACACCCATCACCTCACACCAGTCTCCTCACACCAGTCTCCTCACACCAGTCTCCTCACACCCATCTCCTCACATCCATCACCTCACATCTGAAGCCTCACACCCGTTTCCTCACACCCATCACCTCAAACCTGCCACCTCACACCTATCGCCTCACATCCGTCTCCTCACACTCATCGCATCACACTCCTCACCTCACACCCATCTCCTCACACCCGTCCCCTCACATGCATCACCCCACACCTGAAGCCTCACACCCGTCTCCTCACACCCATCACCCCACATCTGAAGCATCACACCCATTACCTCACACCTGTCACCTCACACCCATCACCTCACACCTATCATCTCACACCCGTCTCCTTAAACCCATCTTCTCACATCCATCACCTCACACCTGAAGCCTGACACCCGTCACCTCACATCCGTCACCTCACACCTGACACCTCATACCCATCGCCTTACACCCGTCTCATCATACCCATCACTTCACAGCTTAAAAGTCACATCCATCACCTCACACTCGTCATCTTACACCTGCCACCTCACACCCGTAACTTCACATCTACCACCTCACACCCGTCACCTCACACCTGCCATCTCACAGCCGTCGTATCACACCTTTCACCTCACACCCGTCATCTGACACCAGTTACCTGACACCCGTCACCTCACACCCGTCACTTGACACCCGTCACCTCACACCCGTCACTTGACACCCGTCACCTCACACCCGTCACCTCACACCCGTCACCTCATACCCGTCACCTGAAACCCGTCACCTCATACCCGTCACCTCACACCAGTCACCTCACACCCGTCACCTCAAACCAGTCACCTCACACCCGTCACTTGACACCCGTCACCTCACACCCGTCACCTGATACCCGTCACCTAATACCAGTCACTTCACACCCGTAATCTCACACCAGTCACCTCACACCAGTCACCTCACACCCATCACCTTACACCCATTACCTCACATCCGCCACCTCACAGCCGCCACTTCACACCCACCATCTCACACCCACCATCTCACACCTGTCACCTCATACTCGTAACCTCACACCCGTCACCTCACACCCGTCACGTCACACCCGTCACCTCACACTTATTACCTGCACATGCAGCTAAGTGGCTGAGTTTTTCACATCCGCCCGGCCTCAGAAGAAGAAATGGCCGCCCGCCCAGACGTGAACAATTCCACAGCGTAAAGGTGAACAGCTCTGACGACTTATGACGACAAACGACCGTTCTCCGAGGTGACAAATTAACACACGCCCAGACGGGAAAAATGCGTCAGAAAATGCGGCCGCAATATCCGCGCCAGGGTAACAAACAGCCGCCGACTTTTGCGGCGAGCGCTGCTGCACCGAAGGTATGCCAACTCCGGCCCGGGGCGGCAGCGGCGGCAGCCCAGGCTGGCTCCGCGCAGGGCCAGGCTGGGCCAGGCTGGGCCCGCGCACATTCCCAAACTGGGCGTCGCGCCATAGCGCCGAGTTAGCACCGTTAGCACCATAGCGCTGAGTTAGCACCGTTAGCACCATAGCGCCGAGTTAGCACCGTTAGCACAATAGCGCCGAGTTAGCACCGTTAAGACAGCAACAGTCAGCGGCTGACTATTGCTACCTTGTTGTTCGACTATGGGATGGGCTGAAGCCATGTTGCATGCTGCCACCGCTTTTGCCGTTTTGTGTGCAGCACCCAATTAGCAACAGCTTCGAACCATCCAATTTTCAAGTTGCCCCTTTCTCACCAGTACTGGAACTTCCCTCGGCGTGGCTATGCTTCCTCTCCATGCCTTTTCGTGTGTCCCCACCACTTATACCTTGCGATCACGGCTAGTTGAAGCGCGTAGTTAAAGATGGTTTTGAGAAAACACGGTTTCAACCCCGTCACGAGCTCGTCATCAGTTCGCTGTATTTCAGTTCAGATCAGTTCAGATTAAGCAGTGATGTTATTTGAAGGAATTTGAAGGACGTTATCAGCAAGGTTAAGTATTTGAATTATTTACACATACCTTGTACTTATACCTCGTATCCTTCGCACGAGCGCGTTATGCTTGTATTACGATGTCGCTAACATTCAGTGCTCTTCAAAAGCATCGATGTGGTCTCGGGCCCGGTTGCAACAGCATTCCCCAGACCGCCTACCAACCAATCCCAAACCAATCAATGCAATCAGCCCGAAAATAGTGCGGCTGAACGTGCAACAGCAGCCCTGGAAATGTGACGGAGAGAGGGAGGCGCAGGTACGGCTTTCTGGCCAAATTCACCCACACACACACACACACACTCTATTCACAATTCAGCACCATAGGCAATCCGAATTGCGGGGTTTTGTGTCAGAAGGCGGGGTTTCAATTTCGGGTTCCGGTCGATTGGACAGGACTGGCACCAACTTTGTTCGGAAGGAGGAGTCGGATGATGGGGCTGCGTGTCGAGTGAGGAGGGGAATTTGAGTATGGATGACAGATCAGGCGAGAAGCGCGGGGCGAGTGGATAGGTAAGTTGGAGCAGGCATGGTTGAGACCCGTAGTGTGTGTCCGATGACAAAAATTAAGTTCGTTCATGAGGCATCTGGGGAGATTTTGCTCCGTTAAATGAGATGCACGAAAGGGGGGTTAGGAATTATGGAGTGTGGAAGGGTCATCTAGGGATTAGGGAGTGTGGAAGGGTCAGTTAGGGATTAGGGAGTGTGGAAGGGTCAGTTAAGGATTAGGAAGTGTGGAATGGTCAACTCACCCGTATTAAATTAATGTTGGGTTAAAACTATGTTTTTGACACTAGCATGGACACTCAGATCGAGGCGTACATATGGAAAAAAAACTTCCGTATGGCAAATTAAGTTCGTCGGAAAAAAACACCCTGAATCAGGGTTTCGGAAGTTTCTGCTTCAGCTCGTTGATAACAATCCGACGAACTGGGGGACGAGAAGGGGAGTGAGGGAAGTGTATGTTCTGAATGAAAGTGTATGTTGATAGCGTCATCAACTTGGGGCGGGGAAATGTTGTGTGAAGGCGGCCTTAGAATATTAGCGTGGCTTGGCATAACAATATCTGTTCGCGTGGCGGCTACGGTGTATATTGTCTACGTTGTGAAGATGCACACCCCGGCATTCAGTACTTATTTATGATGAAACTTACTTATATGTGTTCATCAAAATAGATGCACGATCTATGCTCCAAAATGTAAGCCATTGCGCCAGAAACATCCTGGCTACTTGATGAGATTATAGAAGGAGGTATTGAGGATGTTAGGTTTTTCATCTGAAAAGCAAGACCCATTCCACACCCAACAAAACCTACCCAAGAGGCTCGTCCATTTGGAGCGAAGAAAATCGTTAAAAAATCCCTTAAGAACTTGCTGGGCACTACGACTGAAACAAATGCACATCAGGAATGCCGCGTATTCGATTACTGCGCGGTGCACGCGGACCGGTCACGTGGTCATCCCCTCCCCCTCCCCCTCCCCCTCCCCACACTCGCCAGCGGAGAGATGGAGCAAGCCTTCCAAACTCGACTAGTAGTGCGCTAACTTGATGATCGTGTGTCTCGACGAACATTAACAAATGACATCGATCAAGTTGAGCGAAATAGCCGTGCAAACCTGGCCGGAAAACCTGACGGCCTACATAGCTAGCGTGGGGCTCTAATAACCAGGGAAAAAAACAGCAATATCGCAGCCAGCCGACCGCCCCGCTCCCGCTGTGAGCGAGGCCAGGACAAGGTGCGCAGATTACAACATGCAGCTAGTCAATAACACCAATTTCGTCTCCGCCGATGACGTAGCATTCAGCCTGCATCTGAGGAAACTATTGGTGCAGAATTGCATACACTGTCAGGAGTGCATTTCTATTGGTCATAATAGGCCCTGAAAACTTGCAGGGATGTTTCCTCAAGGGGGTCTATGTTAAACTTCAGGGGTGCTCGGCATGCTGCAGGGGTACACAGGCACCCCTAAAAGGATTCATTAATGTCCACAATCGAAGGCCGCCTGGTGCGGCGTACAGCAGAAGGGGACGAAGTATCACAGACAGCGCAGTATTAGACAGGTCGATGATCAGCCGTTGGGTGCGACGGTGGCGCTCTGCGCTATGAAATCGTACATGGTGGGCATCAGTTATCAACAGTTTACAGATATTTGCAGTCTTAATGCAACTACTGGCGATTCGGGTGAGGTCAAATCATTTTCCAAAATATGTGGTAACGATCTACCATGGTGAACACCCAGATATATGATCGATCATCATAACAGCGCGCTCAAGACAGCAGCAAAACATCTGCTGCGCCAGGAGCAGTCGAAGCTGCACGTTCAGCTAGGTGGTGTGGGCAGCCAGAAAGGTGGTGTGGGCAGCCAGCCAGCAAGGTGGTGTGGGCAGCCAGAACAAACTCGGGCCGAATGGACGTCGGAAGTCCAACAACATGCAAACACATCATCTCTCACTGCAACCACCAATGGAACTGTGCGAAACCAATACCACTGGTGACAGTGTATGCCATCAGGTGGTAAGGTAATGCCACCAGTGGTAAGTGAACTCCACCAGGTGTAAATGGATGTCACCAGTGGTAGATGAATATCACCGGTGGTAAATGAATACCATCAGTGGTGAATGCATACCACCCGTGGTATATGAATTCCACCAATCGTGCACAGATGCCACCAGTGGTAAGTGAGTACTACCAGGATAAATGAATACTACCAATGCTAGATGAATACCACCTGTGGTAAGTGAATGCCACCGGGTGGTAAGCGAATACCACCAGGCCAGCCGCTATCTGCCGGTGTACTGCTGGAGCAGGCCTTGAGGTGTGAGAGCTCTGAAGTGGTACATGTAAAAGCATGTAAAAACACGGAAAATACACTACTGCAATTGCATGCATCGTATTCATACTGGCGTTTAATTATGAAAAGCATTAGGGGGCACAATGTATGAAGGCAATGGGCGGACACAAATGGATTCGTGGCACACTCCATAAGGTACAATGTTAAAAGTTGAAATTACTGATGGGACACATGCTGCATAAACTTATATCAGACAAAATGTCTGGATATTCACACATGTCACATTCCTCACTAATACTTGCCCATCATTGCATACTGAAAAGCTTGTTTGTATTTATATTCACCACAACGTGTTGGTTTTTTGTCCGTCTACTGTTGTGTTGGTTTTTGTGTCCATCCACCACAAAATGTTGATTTGTTGTGTCCATCTACCACAAAATACCTAGTCCGTGACGGACTATGCTTCTTTGTGGACGGTAATATCAGCGTCGATGCTTATCTTTGAGCTGCATGCAAAACGCATCAAGTATTTGAAATTAATGCTTGCTATAGTTAAAGCAAGTGGTCAATACTACATGGTCACAACATTCGTATCACGTACAGAGCAGCCCCACCACACCGGGAGACCTCTGACAAATTGATGGAGCGATTGAATGATGTACAGTGAGCTTACCACCATGCGCCTGCTAAGCGAGCGCACGGTCACCGCAGTCAGCATAAGACATGCAATAAGTTATATCAATTATGTGCACGTGAAGTTCTAGAACAAACTTAAAAACTTATCCACGGGTGTACAAAAAAAAACATTTAGATTAATAATAGTTCAGCAAATGAAGAAAACAGCCACAAACGTCGCCCATCTGGATAAATTGTTTGTACTTTGCGACATCGGCTGCGTTATCTTCCAATTGGCGGCCGCTTATCTCGAAACGCCGCGCGACAACACCGAAATTGCTGTCGCTTTGCAATATCGCCGTAATTGAACCGAACCCTGCCGGAACTACTCCGAACCGAGCCGAAACTGCTCCAAACCTGGCCGAAGCTGCTCCAAACCCAGAACTACTCCAAACCGAGCTCAAATTGCTCCAAACCAAGCCGGAACTGCTCTAAACTGAGCCGGTACTACTCCAAACCGAACCGAATTTGCTCCAATCCGAGCAGAAATTTCCTCAAACTACCTTCGAGCATTTTTGTAGCAAGTTCAAGTATAAGCGTACTCCCACCAAGTTTTATTGTGCTTTTCCCACATAGCATGCGCTTATTTCAAATCATGCGCTAACACGCCTTTAATGTATGATTTATTAATTGCATTATTAGTATTAATTTAAGCACACTGGGACATAGTTGTTCACTAGAGACGCTAAGCACAAGCGCAAACGTCCATGGCCCGGAGCACGAACATTTCTGTATGCCTCGAATGTGTCACTAATAATTGCAAGCATGCAATTATTAGTGTTGTATAATGCAAATACTTACCCGCTTCGGCCAGCTTGAGCCTTGGGTGTGTTCCTCTTGCAACCGGGTATACGGGACGTTCTCTGCGGATACTACGACTGATCGTAGCCTTCACCTGGCCCTGCGCCAGTGCCGCCGGCTGGCCTGTACAGGTACCCCGGGCTGACTTGTACAGGTACCGCCGGCTGACCTGCACAGGTACCACGAGCTGACTTGTACAGGTACCGCGAGCTGGCCGGCAAAGGTGCCGCAGACTGACCAGCAAAGGTGCCACGAGCTGACTCCTGCAGGCAGCGCGTGCTTCTCCCACTGCTAGTGGTTGGCCACTGATCGTTGGCTGCTGTAGCGAAAACGATGCCACAGCGCAGGATCGGTGCCAGGGGCGGATACAGGCGATCGGGCATGACCAGTGCCAGAGGCGGAAGCAGGGAATGGAGCATGACCCGTGTCAGGAGCGGATACAGGGGATGGGTATGACCGGTGCCAGACGCGAATGCAGGGAATGGGGTATGACCGCTGCCAGAGGCGGGTGCAGGGAATGGTGGAGCTTGGCCGGTGCCAGGGACGGATTCAGGGTACAGGGCATGGCCGGTACCTGGGCCGAGTGCAGGTGATGGGGTGTGGTGGGTGTCAGGGTGCAGGGTTAAAGCATGACCGGTGCGAGGGGAATATGTATGGGATGGGTCAGAAACACTACCAGGGGCGGATCCAAGGATAGATCCAGGGGAGTGACTGCTCGTCACGCCGACATAGTTAGTCGGGTGTGCAGAAGGGAGGTCCGAAGGCAGTATTTTCTGGAAAGTGCTAGTTACAATTACTGAAAAAGTGACCTATACCTTCAGAGGATTACAAACAAAATTAAAAGTTCAGCTCGATCTTAGTACCGCCTATAATGGGTGCATAACCGCTAAACAAACCTCTGCCGCTCGCTCCAGGCATTGCAGTCTCCTACGGCGGAGCGTGGCAGAGGACTGTGCCTAATCCCAGGTGGCGCAGACAGTCGCAGTCAAACAGCCACAGCCAGACAGTCACAGTCACACAGTTACAGCCAGACAGTCACAGTCACACAGTTACAGCCAGACAGACACAGTCACACAGTCACAGTCACAGTCACAGCCAGACAGTCACAGTCACACAGTCACAGTCACACAGTTACAGTCACACAGCCACAGCCAGACAGTCACAGTTACAGTCACACAGTCACAGTCACACAGTTACAGTCACACAGCCACAGCCAGACAGTCACAGTTACAGTCACACAGTCACAGTCACACAGTCACAGCCACAGCCAGACAGTCACAGTCACACAGTCACACAGTCACAGTCACACAGTCACAGCCACAGTCACACAGTCACAGTCACACAGTCACAGTCACACAGTCACAGCCACAGTCACAGTCACAGTCACACAGTTACAGTCACACAGCCACAGCCAGACAGTCACAGTTACAGTCACACAGTCACAGTCACACAGTCACAGCCACAGCCAGACAGTCACAGTCACACAGTCACACAGTCATAGTCACACAGTTACAGTCACACAGTCACAGCCACAGCCAGACAGTCACGGTCACACAGTTACAGCCAGGCATTCACAGTCACACAGTCACAGTCACACAGTCACAGTCACACAGTCACAGTCACACAGTCACAGTCACACAGTCACAGTCACACAGTCACAGTCACACAGTCACAGCCAGACAGTCACAGTCACACAGTCACAGTCACACAGTCCACAGTCACAGTCACACAGTCACAGTCACACAGTCACAGTCACACAGTCACAGTCACACAGTCACAGTCACACAGTCACAGTCACACAGTCACAGTCACACAGTCACAGTCACACAGTCACAGCCAGACAGTCACAGTCACACAGTTACAGTCACACAGTCACAGCCAGACAGTCACAGTCACACAGTTACAGCCAGACAGTCACAGTCACACAGTCACAGTCACACAGTCACAGTCACACAGTTACAGTCACACAGTCACAGTCACACAGTCACAGTCACACAGTCACAGTCACACAGTCACAGTCACACAGTCACAGTCACACAGTCACAGTCACACAGTCACAGTCACAGTCACACAGTCACAGTCACAGTCACACAGTCACAGTCACACAGTCACAGTCACACAGTCACAGACAGACAGTCACAGTCACACAGTTACAGCCAGACAGTAACAGTCACACAGTTACAGTCACACAGTCACAGTCACACAGTCACAGTCACACAGTCACACAGTCACAGTCACACAGTCACAGTCACACAGTCACAGTCACACAGTCACAGTCACACAGTCACAGTCACACAGTCACAGCCAGACAGTCACAGTCACACAGTCACAGCCACAGCCACACAGTCACAGTCACACAGTCAAGTCACACAGTCACAGTCACACAGTCACACAGTCACAGTTCACACAGTCACAGTCACACAGTCACAGTCACACAGTCACAGTCACAGTCACAGTCACACAGTCACAGTCACACACAGTCACAGTCACACAGTACAGCCACAGTCACAGTCACACAGTCACAGTCACACAGTCACAGTCACAGTCAGTCACAGTCAAGTCACAGTCACAGTCACACAGTTACAGCCAGACAGTCACAGTCACACAGTCACAGCCAGACAGTTACAGTCACACAGCCACAGCAATACAATCACACAGTCACAACCAGACAGTAACAGTCACAGCCAGACAGTCATGGTCACAGCCAGACAGTCACTGTTACACAGTCACAGACACACACGCAGTCACGCACCCACAGTAACACAGTCACAGACATGCAACCACAGTCACACAACCACAGCAATGCAGTCATAGCCAGACAGTCACAGTAATACAGTCACACAGTCACAGCCACATTCACAGTCACAGCCACAGCCACAGTCACAGCCACAGTCACAGCCACAGCCACATTCACATAGTCACAGTACAGCCACAGCCACAGTCACAGCCACAGCCACAGTCACAGCCACAGTCACAGCCACAGCCACATTCACATAGTCACAGTACAGCCACAGCCACAGTCACAGCCACAGCCACAGTCACAGCCACAGCCACATTCACAGCCACAGTCACAGCCACAGCCATAGCCACAGTCACAGCCACATTCACAGTCACAGCCACAGCCACATTCACATAGTCACAGTACAGCCACAGCCACAGTCACAGCCACAGCCACATTCACATAGTCACAGTATAGCCACAGCCACAGTCACAACAGCCACAGCCACAGTCACAGCCACAGCCACAGTCACATAGTCACAGTACAGCCACAGCCACAGTCACAGCCACAGCCACAGTCACAGCCACAGCCACATTCACATAGTCACAGTACAGCCACAGCCGCCACGTAATCACAGCACAGCCACAGTCACAGTCACAGCCACAGCCACAGCCACAGCCACATTCACAGTCACAGCCACATTCACAGTCACAGCCACAGCCACAGCGACAGCCACAGTCACAGCCACAGTCACAGCCACAGCCACAGCCACAGTCACAGTCACAGTCACAGCCACAGTCACAGCCACAGCCACAGCCACAGCCACAGCCACAGTGACAGCCACAGCCACAGCCACAGCCACATTCACACAGTCACAGTCACACAGTCACAGACAGACAGTCACAGTCACAAAGTTACAGCCAGACAGTCACAGTCACACAGTTACAGTCACACAGTCACAGTCACACAGTCACAGTCACACAGTCACAGTCACACAGTCACAGTCACACATTTACAGCCAGACATTCACAGTCACACAGTCACAGCCACAGCCAGACAGTCACAGTCACACAGTCACAGTCACAGTCACAGTTACACAGTCACAGTCACACAGTCACAGTCACAGTCACAGTCACACAGTCACAGTCACAGTCACAGTCACAGTCGCAGTCACAGTCACACAGTTACAGCCAGACAGTCACAGCCATACAGTCACAGTCACACAGTCACAGTCGCAGTCACAGTCACACAGTTACAGCCAGACAGTCACAGCCATACAGTCACAGTCACACAGTCACAGTCACACAGCTACAGCCAGGCAGTCACAGTCACATAGTCACAGTCACACAGTCACAGTCACACAGTCACAGTCACACAGTCACAGTCACACAGTCACTGTCACACAGTCACAGTCATATAGTCACAGTCACACAGTCACAGTCACACAGTTACAGCCAGACAATCACAGTCACACAGTCACAGTCACACAGCCACAGCCACAGCCAGACAGTCACAGTCACAGAGTCTCAGCCAGACAGTCACAGTCACACAGTCACAGCCACAGCCAGACAGTCACAGTCACAGTCACACAGTCACAGTCACACAGTCACAGTTACACAGTCACAGTCACACAGTCACAGTCACAGTCACAGTCACACAGTCACAGTCACAGTCACACAGTCACAGTCACACAGTCACAGCCACACAGTCACAGTCACACAGTCACAGTCACACAGTCACAGTTACACAGTCACAGTCACACAGTCACAGTTACACAGTCACAGTTACACAGTCACAGTCACACAGTCACAGTCACAGACACAGTCACAGTCACACAGTCACAGTCACACAGTCACAGTTACACAGTCACAGTCACAGTCACACAGTCACAGTCACACAGTAACAGTCACAGTCACAGTTACACAGTTACAGCCAGACAGTCACAGTCACACAGTCACAGTCACACAGTTATAGTCAGACAGTCACAGTCACACAGTCACAGTCACAGTCACAGTCACACAGTTACAGCCAGACAGTCACAGTCACACAGTCACAGCCAGACAGTTACAGTCACACAGCCACAGCAATACAATTACACAGTCACAACCAGACAGTAACAGTCACAGCCAGACAGTCATGGTCACAGCCAGACAGTCACTGTTACACAGTCACAGACACACACGCAGTCACGCACCCACAGTAACACAGTCACAGACATGCAACCACAGTCACACAACCACAGCAATGCAGTCATAGCCAGACAGTCACAGTAATACAGTCACACAGTCACAGCCAGATTCAAAGTCACAGCCACAGCCACAGTCACAGCCACAGTCACAGCCACAGCCACATTCACATAGTCACAGTACAGCCACAGCCACAGTCACAGCCACAGCCACAGTCACAGCCACAGTCACAGCCACAGCCACATTCACATAGTCACAGTACAGCCACAGCCACAGTCACAGCCACAGCCACAGTCACAGCCACAGCCACATTCACAGCCACAGTCACAGCCACAGCCATAGCCACAGTCACAGCCACATTCACAGTCACAGCCACAGCCACATTCACATAGTCACAGTACAGCCACAGCCACAGTCACAGCCACAGCCACATTCACATAGTCACAGTATAGCCACAGCCACAGTCACAACAGCCACAGCCACGGTCACAGCCACAGCCACAGTCACATAGTCACAGTACAGCCACAGCCACAGTCACAGCCACAGCCACAGTCACAGCCACAGCCACATTCACATAGTCACAGTACAGCCACAGCCGCCACGTAATCACAGCACAGCCACAGTCACAGTCACAGCCACAGCCACAGCCACAGCCACATTCACAGTCACAGCCACATTCACAGTCACAGCCACAGCCACAGCGACAGCCACAGTCACAGCCACAGCCACAGTCACAGCCACAGCCACATTCACATAGTCGCAGTACAGCCACAGCCACAGCCACAGTCACAGCCACAGCCACAGCCACAGCCACAGTCACAGTCACAGTCACAGCCACAGTCACAGCCACAGCCACAGCCACAGCCACAGTCACAGCCACAGCCACAGCCACAGCCACAGCCACATTCACACAGTCACAGTCACACAGTCACAGACAGACAGTCACAGTCACAAAGTTACAGCCAGACAGTCACAGTCACACAGTTACAGTCACACAGTCACAGTCACACAGTCACAGTCACACAGTCACAGTCACACAGTCACAGTCACACAGTCACAGTCACACAGTCACAGTCACACAGTCACAGTCACACAGTCACAGTCACACAGTCACAGTCACACAGTCACAGTCACACATTTACAGCCAGACATTCACAGTCACACAGTCACAGCCACAGCCAGACAGTCACAGTCACACAGTCACAGTCACAGTCACAGTCACAGTTACACAGTCACAGTCACAGTCACAGTCACAGTCACACAGTCACAGTCACAGTCACAGTCACAGTCGCAGTCACAGTCACAGTCACACAGTTACAGCCAGACAGTCACAGCCATACAGTCACAGTCACACAGTCACAGTCACACAGCTACAGCCAGGCAGTCACAGTCACATAGTCACAGTCACACAGTCACAGTCACACAGTCACAGTCACACAGTCACTGTCACACAGTCACAGTCATATAGTCGCAGTCACACAGTCACAGTCACACAGTCACAGTCACACAGTCACAGTCACACAGTCACAGTCACACAGTCACAGTCACACAGTCACAGTCACACAGTCACAGTCACACAGTCACAGTCACACAGTTACAGCCAGACAATCACAGTCACACAGTCACAGTCACACAGCCACAGCCACAGCCAGACAGTCACAGTCACACAGTCTCAGCCAGACAGTCACAGTCACACGGTCACAGCCACAGCCAGACAGTCACAGTCACAGTCACACAGTCACAGTCACACAGTCACAGTTACACAGTCACAGTCACAGTCACACAGTCACAGTCACACAGTCACAGTCACACAGTCACAGCCACACAGTCACAGTCACACAGTCACAGTCACACAGTCACAGTTACACAGTCACAGTCACACAGTCACAGTTACACAGTCACAGTTACACAGTCACAGTTACACAGTCACAGTCACACAGTCACAGTCACAGTCACAGTCACACAGTCGCAGTCACACAGTCACAGTCACACAGCCACAGTCACAGTCACACAGTCACAGTCACACAGTAACAGTCACAGTCACACAGTAACAGTCACAGTCACAGTTACACAGTTACAGCCAGACAGTCACAGTCACACAGTCACAGTCACACAGTTATAGTCAGACAGTCACAGTCACACAGTCACAGTCACAGTCACAGTCACACAGTTACAGCCAGACAGTCACAGTCACACAGTCACAGCCAGACAGTTACAGTCACACAGCCACAGCAATACAATTACACAGTCACAACCAGACAGTAACAGTCACAGCCAGACAGTCATGGTCACAGCCAGACAGTCACTGTTACACAGTCACAGACACACACGCAGTCACGCACCCACAGTAACACAGTCACAGACATGCAACCACAGTCACACAACCACAGCAATGTAGTCATAGCCAGACAGTCACAGTAATACAGTCACACAGTTACAGCCAGACAGTCACAGTCACACAGTCACAGCCAGACAGTTACAGTCACACAGCCACAGCAATACAATTACACAGTCACAACCAGACAGTAACAGTCACAGCCAGACAGTCATGGTCACAGCCAGACAGTCACTGTTACACAGTCACAGACACACACGCAGTCACGCACCCACAGTAACACAGTCACAGACATGCAACCACAGTCACACAACCACAGCAATGCAGTCATAGCCAGACAGTCACAGTAATACAGTCACACAGTCACAGCCACATTCACAGTCACAGCCACAGCCACAGTCACAGCCACAGTCACAGCCACAGCCACATTCACATAGTCACAGTACAGCCACAGCCACAGTCACAGCCACAGCCACAGTCACAGCCACAGCCACATTCACAGCCACAGTCACAGCCACAGCCATAGCCACAGTCACAGCCACATTCACAGTCACAGCCACAGCCACATTCACATAGTCACAGTACAGCCACAGCCACAGTCACAGCCACAGCCACAGTCACAGCCACAGCCACATTCACATAGTCACAGTATAGCCACAGCCACAGTCACAACAGCCACAGCCACAGTCACAGCCACAGCCACAGTCACATAGTCACAGTACAGCCACAGCCACAGTCACAGCCACAGCCACAGTCACAGCCACAGCCACATTCACATAGTCACAGTACAGCCACAGCCGCCACGTAATCACAGCACAGCCACAGTCACAGTCACAGCCACAGCCACAGCCAGACAGTCACAGTCACACAGTCTCAGCCAGACAGTCACAGTCACACAGTCGCAGCCACAACCAGACAGTCACAGTCACAGTCACACAGTCACAGTCACACAGTCACAGTTACACAGTCACAGTCACACAGTCACAGTCACAGTCACACAGTCACAGTCACACAGTCACAGTCACACAGTCACAGCCACACAGTCACAGTCACACAGTCACAGTCACACAGTCACAGTTACACAGTCACAGTCACACAGTCACAGTTACACAGTCACAGTTACACAGTCACAGTTACACAGTCACAGTCACACAGTCACAGTCACAGTCACAGTCACACAGTCGCAGTCACACAGTCACAGTCACACAGCCACAGTCACAGTCACACAGTCACAGTCACACAGTAACAGTCACAGTCACACAGTAACAGTCACAGTCACAGTTACACAGTTACAGCCAGACAGTCACAGTCACACAGTCACAGTCACACAGTTATAGTCAGACAGTCACAGTCACACAGTCACAGTCACAGTCACAGTCACACAGTTACAGCCAGACAGTCACAGTCACACAGTCACAGCCAGACAGTTACAGTCACACAGCCACAGCAATACAATTACACAGTCACAACCAGACAGTAACAGTCACAGCCAGACAGTCATGGTCACAGCCAGACAGTCACTGTTACACAGTCACAGACACACACGCAGTCACGCACCCACAGTAACACAGTCACAGACATGCAACCACAGTCACACAACCACAGCAATGCAGTCATAGCCAGACAGTCACAGTAATACAGTCACACAGTCACAGCCACATTCACAGTCACAGCCACAGCCACAGTCACAGCCACAGTCACAGCCACAGCCACATTCACATAGTCACAGTACAGCCACAGCCACAGTCACAGCCACAGCCACAGTCACAGCCACAGCCACATTCACAGCCACAGTCACAGCCACAGCCATAGCCACAGTCACAGCCACATTCACAGTCACAGCCACAGCCACATTCACATAGTCACAGTACAGCCACAGCCACAGTCACAGCCACAGCCACAGTCACAGCCACAGCCACATTCACATAGTCACAGTATAGCCACAGCCACAGTCACAACAGCCACAGCCACAGTCACAGCCACAGCCACAGTCACATAGTCACAGTACAGCCACAGCCACAGTCACAGCCACAGCCACAGTCACAGCCACAGCCACATTCACATAGTCACAGTACAGCCACAGCCGCCACGTAATCACAGCACAGCCACAGTCACAGTCACAGCCACAGCCACAGCCAGACAGTCACAGTCACACAGTCTCAGCCAGACAGTCACAGTCACACAGTCGCAGCCACAACCAGACAGTCACAGTCACAGTCACACAGTCACAGTCACACAGTCACAGTTACACAGTCACAGTCACACAGTCACAGTCACAGTCACACAGTCACAGTCACACAGTCACAGTCACACAGTCACAGCCACACAGTCACAGTCACACAGTCACAGTCACACAGTCACAGTTACACAGTCACAGTCACACAGTCACAGTTACACAGTCACAGTTACACAGTCACAGTTACACAGTCACAGTCACACAGTCACAGTCACAGTCACAGTCACACAGTCGCAGTCACACAGTCACAGTCACACAGCCACAGTCACAGTCACACAGTCACAGTCACACAGTAACAGTCACAGTCACACAGTAACAGTCACAGTCACAGTTACACAGTTACAGCCAGACAGTCACAGTCACACAGTCACAGTCACACAGTTATAGTCAGACAGTCACAGTCACACAGTCACAGTCACAGTCACAGTCACACAGTTACAGCCAGACAGTCACAGTCACACAGTCACAGCCAGACAGTTACAGTCACACAGCCACAGCAATACAATTACACAGTCACAACCAGACAGTAACAGTCACAGCCAGACAGTCATGGTCACAGCCAGACAGTCACTGTTACACAGTCACAGACACACACGCAGTCACGCACCCACAGTAACACAGTCACAGACATGCAACCACAGTCACACAACCACAGCAATGCAGTCATAGCCAGACAGTCACAGTAATACAGTCACACAGTCACAGCCACATTCACAGTCACAGCCACAGCCACAGTCACAGCCACAGTCACAGCCACAGCCACATTCACATAGTCACAGTACAGCCACAGCCACAGTCACAGCCACAGCCACAGTCACAGCCACAGCCACATTCACAGCCACAGTCACAGCCACAGCCATAGCCACAGTCACAGCCACATTCACAGTCACAGCCACAGCCACATTCACATAGTCACAGTACAGCCACAGCCACAGTCACAGCCACAGCCACAGTCACAGCCACAGCCACATTCACATAGTCACAGTATAGCCACAGCCACAGTCACAACAGCCACAGCCACAGTCACAGCCACAGCCACAGTCACATAGTCACAGTACAGCCACAGCCACAGTCACAGCCACAGCCACAGTCACAGCCACAGCCACATTCACATAGTCACAGTACAGCCACAGCCGCCACGTAATCACAGCACAGCCACAGTCACAGTCACAGCCACAGCCACAGCCAGACAGTCACAGTCACACAGTCTCAGCCAGACAGTCACAGTCACACAGTCGCAGCCACAACCAGACAGTCACAGTCACAGTCACACAGTCACAGTCACAGTCACAGTCACACAGTCACAGTCACACAGTCACAGTTACACAGTCACAGTCACACAGTCACAGTCACAGTCACACAGTCACAGTCACACAGTAACAGTCATAGTCACAGTTACACAGTTACAGCCAGACAGTCACAGTCACACAGTCACAGTCACACAGTCACAGTTACACAGTCACAGTTACACAGTCACAGTCACACAGTCACAGTCACAATCACACAGTCACAGTCACACAGTCACAGTCACAGTCACACAGTCACAGTCACACAGTAACAGTCATAGTCACAGTTACACAGTTACAGCCAGACAGTCACAGTCACACAGTCACAGTCACACAGTTATAGTCAGACAGTCACAGTCACACAGTCACAGTCACAGTCACAGTCACACAGTTACAGCCAGACAGTCACAGTCACACAGTCACAGCCAGACAGTTACAGTCACACAGCCACAGCAATACAATTACACAGTCACAACCAGACAGTAACAGTCACAGCCAGACAGTCATAGTCACAGCCAGACAGTCACTGTTACACAGTCACAGACACACACGCAGTCACGCACCCACAGTAACACAGTCACAGACATGCAACCACAGTCACACAACCACAGCAATGCAGTCATAGCCAGACAGTCACAGTAATACAGTCACACAGTCACAGCCACATTCACAGTCACAGCCACAGCCACAGTCACAGCCACAGTCACAGTCACAGCCACATTCACATAGTCACAGTACAGCCACAGCCACAGTCACAGCCACAGCCACAGTCACAGCCACAGCCACATTCACAGCTACAGTCACAGCCACAGCCATAGCCACAGTCACAGCCACATTCACAGTCACAGTCACAGCCACAGCCACATTCACATAGTCACAGTACAGCCACAGCCACAGTCACAGTCACAGCCACAGCCACAGTCACAGCCACAGCCACATTCACATAGTCACAGTATAGCCACAGCCACAGTCACAACAGCCACAGCCACAGTCACAGCCACAGCCACAGTCACAGCCACAGCCACATTCCATAGTCACAGTACAGCCACAGCCGCCACGTAATCACAGCACAGCCACAGTCACAGTCACAGCCACAGCCACAGCCACAGCCACATTCACAGTCACAGCCACATTCACAGTCACAGCCACAGCCACAGCGACAGCCACAGTCACAGCCACAGCCACAGTCACAGCCACAGCCACATTCACATAGTCGCAGTACAGCCACAGCCACAGCCACAGTCACAGCCACAGCCACAGCCACAGTCACAGTCACAGTCACAGCCACAGTCACAGCCACAGCCACAGCCACAGCCACAGTCACAGCCACAGCCACAGCCACAGCCACATTCACATAGTCACAGTACAGCCACAGCCGCCACGTAATCACAGCACAACCACAGCCACAGCCACAGCCACAGCCACATTCACATAGTCACAGCACAGCCACAGCCACAGTTGCAGTCATCGCAACATTTGCAGTCGCCGCAGCAGCACCGCAACAACAGCCGAAGCCCGAACCAGGCTGGTAAACAAGGTTGCCTCGCACTCGCTTTTTGTTCCAGTTTGGATGAGTGTTGGCGTGAGTTGTCGTGCAACCAGGCGGGCCCTCAGCGTCTGCCTGTGGGGACTCTCCGTCGACCCCCGGACCCTCTTCATCGGCCCGGGACTCTCTCCATGAGCCCCGGACCCCTTTGCGTCGGCCTGGGAGGCCTTCACATTTGCACAGTCCCCCCCCCCTCCCCCCCGTCGGCTCATGGCCATTCCGTTGTCGGCACTGGGCCCTCTTCGGTCGCCCGAATGTCTCTGGAGCGACAAGTTTATCCTGTACTTCGCCACAGCCTATGCTATAACACAACCTGTTCAACCTTGGGCCTCAAAGGGCGCAAGAGGAGGGGAGGACATGTCCCCATCGCCTCCTGGATTCGTCACTGATAAATGGTACGTCTTTTACGTTCGTTAATCATTCCTACCTGCCGGATAAAATGACAATCCTTCCGAATTGCGCGCAGGCATGATAAGCCCCTTAAATAGCGTGAGGTGGACAGTTGCTTGGCCTAAAAACACTGGTTGATATGCGTAATGCGCTTTTCTCATATGCCTAGGTTTCATGTATTTCATTTTATGTTGCAATCTATCCCCATTTTTTCAAGTCACCGGATTTCGAAAATTGCCTATGTTTTCAAACGGTCCATTTTTCAGATCACGTAATTTATGATAGCTTACTTTTCCTGTGGAGGTGGTTCAACCCACCACCGTCATTTCTATGTCACTTGATTCAAACCTCTTTCCTCATTCAAAAAGTTTTTCCCAGCATCTCTTGATAAGTAAGCTCACATTGCTCAAATTACACTTTTCCTACAAAACAGTGAATAATGTAGAATTGTCCTGGTTCACGCATCTCAGTCAATAACGTCCGACAGCCACCACGTCACCGTTCGTGCAGGGGTAACCCTTACGGTTTACACCTCCTTACGTGTTCGTGCAGGGGTAACCCTTACAGTTTACATCCCATCCTTACGTGTTCGTGCAGGAGTAACCCTTACAGTTTACACCCCCTCCCAGGAGGGTGCGCTCCAGCATTTTAGTCCAATAAAAAAGGGAGCCGCTTGAGCCGACCAATCAGCGTTTGACGACCTCCGTCGATCGTGATAATGTTAAACAAACCAATTTTGTCTTTAGTGCGGCGAAACCGGTGACATCCACACAAATATCAAAAAAATTTCCCCTGTTCGCGGTGACATTGTGATAAAGTAGTATTAAAGATCAAGATTAAAGTAGCAAGAATGCCTTTGTAGAAAATTAGCAAGAAAAATGGAACAACATATGAATAATAGCTTCCACAAGTTTTGCCCTATTGCCACGATCGGCGGAGGTCGTCAAACGCTGATTGGTCGGCTCAAGTTTATATAATTGATGGTCGACTCAAGCGTCTCCCTTTTTGGGAAGCGGAGCATTCTACCTAGTGTTCTATAGCCTTGCCCCCTCCTTACGTGTTCGTCGCGTTCGCCACACTTGTGCGTTTCTGCCGCTTCTGCACCTTCTGCTAGGCCCTTCACGTTTTGTTAGCTGCTGCCATATGATGGTATTGTGCCATATTTGATATCATGCAATGCTTCGCATGGGTCCTTTTGGAAAAGTCGAAGAGCTTTACTTTTCTTCTCACATATTTCAATGAAAAGAAATCCGGATATGTCTCTGAGTTTTGATGTAGTCGGTCACGGAAATATGTTCCATTTTACATTTACTATGACTGGTCACTAGGAACGTAGGCTGTGCCGCTTCACAGCAATTACTGGTAGGCTGTGCCGCTTCACAATAATTACTGGTAGGTTGCGCCGCTTCGCAGCTATGCGTCGCATGCCCGTCTATTAGGTTGACCACTGGCCAGAATCCCAACAGTGAAATTCGTTTATGCGGTCATCACGAGGCCATTGGGACTGCAGCCATGCAGCGAGGAAGACTGGTCTGCGCTGCCCCCGCCTTGCATGCCTGAGTCGGCCAAACAGCATTGGCAGTTCAGTGAGCAGGCTACTGGGCTCGTGTCGACAAGCAATGATTGATCGATATGGATTTCGGACTTCGGCAGCATAGAATGAGCTGAAAAGGCAGGAAGGAGCTCAGCTGAAAAGGATGTATCGAAAAAGAGGTGAGGGCGCAATATAGCCGAAGCAGCTGACGCGCCCCAAAATAAAAATGCACAAACGAAAGGAGGGGGGAGTTTTATGACGTCAATACATCATTTTCTTTCCCTAAAATAACGATAGAATTTCCAAGTTTTACACATTTCAGAACTTTAGTTCCGGTTATTGCTGGGGTGGCTTTATAGACGAGGATCATATTGCTAGGCAGGGCTTGTTGCGTGAACCCTGGCGGCACCACCCGATCCACGAATTCCAGTTCTATGGTAACAATTTGGCCGAACGCTTAACACGCGCACTGGAGGGGGGGGGGCGAATTCCGCCCACCCCTCCGGTTTTTCGTACATAACTGCAGATTTTACCAATTGATATACGCGATTTTCTACGTACCTGCTTAAACATGACCGGCGCGTCGCTTAAAGTACGAGAAATGGAAATCGTCCGAAAATTTTTAAAGTTAGGGGCCGTTAAAGTCAAAAACAATTTCCAAGCGCCAGACCACAAAAATCGGCGCTGATGCGCTTCCCGTATATTCGCAAAAGGGAAGTGTTCTTGGCAACACTAGCGACTTGTTTGATGTATATTGATATGCTATATAGTTTCAAGGTCATGTTAGTTCACCGAGGTCAAGTCGGATCAAGTTCATGACAGTTTAATGGAACAAAACTTGATAAACTGGAATGTTGTCATAAATGCACTACTGTCATTTGTACTGTTTGTCATTGCGTTTCCATACTTTATTCATGTACTTCACTCCTTTCTTCGCGAAGCCGATTGCGCCGAGCTGCCCGACGAAGCAGTAGGGCGGGCGGCCTGGTTCCGGCAACTGGAACAGTTAACTGACCTGATAAGTGCTGCCATATAGGTGACCTGAGGTCAAATTTTGGGTCTAGCATCTGCACTGCATCATTAGTAATGTCCAAAACATC
This sequence comes from Ashinkailepas kermadecensis, assembly GCA_034440615.1. Classification (NCBI taxonomy): domain Eukaryota; kingdom Metazoa; phylum Arthropoda; class Thecostraca; family Neolepadidae; genus Ashinkailepas; species Ashinkailepas kermadecensis. Next base: position 45,596 of record JAOTOM010003563.1, read on the forward strand.
ATTGATGCCCATTTTTGAGCATTTAAACACAATCACAGCGATCCATAACAATGGCAAGCCAAGCCGCGCAAAACAAGATAATTTTGACAAATGTGACTTTATTTGACCTTGAAGATATTGATCTAAGGTCATGAAAGTTGCACACAATAGAGATCACTACCGTATCCATCCACCCTGTGCATTTCGTTCCTCCAGCTGTAATAAGAGCCGAGATCTTAGGGTAGGGGCGGAATCCGCCAACCCCTCCAGTGCGCGTAATTTTCAGAGGCCCTCCATGGCGCGTGTTAACATGCCGTCAATGCACCGACCCGGCTTCCCGGGAGCTCGGTTTTTATATAATCGAGCCAGCGGTAGCCAGCTCACTGAACTACCAGTGTTGTTAGCCCGACTGATACATGCAAGGCAGGAGCATCATATACAAGTACCTCACGCAGGGGCGTCGCCACCGGAGGGGGGGGGGGGCAGCGGAGGAAATCGCCCCCCTGCCGTGAGACTGGGCCCCCCCCTGAAATTTGAGGAGGCCCCTATCCGGAAATGCACAGCAAAAAAGGCGAGCAAGGAGGCCGACGGGACAGAAGATCATGCTGTCAAGGAGGCCCCAAGACTGACGAGGCCCCCAGGAAATATAATCAGGTCTCTATAAGTGACGTAGAACAGAGATTGGGAGGAGGCCCCCAGGACGAAAAGGAGCCCCCATGACGAAAAGGAGGCCCCCATGACGAAAAGAAGGCCCCAAGGCGTAGAACAGAGATTGGGAGGAGGCCCCCCAGGCCGAAAAGGGGGCCTCCAGGACGAAAAGGAGGCCCCTAAGACGTAGAACATAGATTGGGAGGTGGTCCCCATGATGAAAGGGAGGCCCCCAGGACGAAAAGGAAGCCCTCCAGGACGAAAAGGAGGCTCCTAAGACGTAGAACAGAGATTGGGAGGTGGCCTGCATGACGAAAAGGAGGCCCCCAGGACGAAAAGGAGGCCCCTAAGACGTAGAACAGAGATTGGGAGGTGGCCCCCAGGACGAAAAGGATGCCCCCAGGACGCAAAGGAGGCCCCCAAGACGTAGAACAGAGATTGGGAGGAGGCCCCCGGAACGAAAAGGAGGCCCCCAGGACGAAAAGGAGGTCCCCAGGACGAAAAGGAGGCCCCCCAGGACGAAAAGGATGCCCCCAGGACGCAAAGGAGGCCCCCCAAGGCGTAGAACAGAGATTGGGAGGAGGCCCCCATGAAGAAAAAGAGGCCCCCAGGACGGAAAGGATGCCCCTAAGACATAGAACAGAGATTGGGAGGTGGACCCCAGGACGGAAAGGAGGCCCCCAGGACAAAAATGAGGCCCCAGGACGAAAAGGATGCCCTCAGGACGGAACGGATGCCACCGAGACGGGCAAGAAGCCACCCAGGTGAGACGAAAAGGCTTCCGATGGGTGGCAGGATATTCTTAATTTGGAAAACGAGGCCCCCAAGACGGAAGAGGATGCCCCTGCAATATAAAATTCAGACATGATAGGGGAGATTTCTCCGGACGCAAGAGAGGCCCCAAGACGGGCAAGAAGGTCTCCGCAGGAATGAGAGAAGGCCACCGAAACCAGCCAGATGAGGCTCATATTTTTTAAGAGGAGGACCCTAGAAGAGAAGATCTAGGACTAGGACGCAAAAGCATCCTGCTAAGAGGATAATGAGGCTCCAAACACAGATGAGGAGGCCCCCATGACGTGAGAGGAGGCCGCTAATTTGGAAAAGGAGTCACCTAGGAGAGGATAGGAGTCCCCAGAAATCAAGAGAGTGTCAAAAATGGCACGGAGGAAACCAGGATTGCAAAGGAGGCCCCAATACCGGAAGGGGGGCCCCAGAATATGAGAGGAGGCCCTAAGACGGAAAAGGAAGCCAGTGGATATGAGATGAGGTTTCGGAGACGCAAAAGCAGGCCACAAACGGGTGAGATTCCACCGAGATAGAAAAGGATGATCCAGAGACACCTAATTCAGGAGGCACCTAATTCGGAAGAGAACGACACAAGATTGGAAATGAGACCCCATGATGAACGAGGAGGCCCCTAAAATAGGAGAGAAAGGCCATTGGATAATGGAGATGGCTCCCAGGCGGTAAACAAGGCTCGAAGACGGCTAAGAAGGTTCCCGGGAAGTAACAAGGCCCCTGAGATAGGAAAGGTTGCCAGTAATTTGGCAGAGGAGGCGCCTGGGAGAGAAGAGCAGTCCACCAGGAGATAAGAGACCACCCTTAAGATGGGTAAAGATCGAATCCACACGCAGAGCAGGAGGTCCCAAGACGTGAGAGGAGGCCCCTAATTTGAAAAAGAAGGCCTCTAGAAGAGAAATGAGGCCCCTGCCGGACCCGAGAGGAGTCCCTCAAGAAGGAGTAGGTCTCCAGGACCAAATGAGGCCCCGAAGACCGGAAGGAGTTCCTAGGAAATGAGAGGAGGCCCTTAAGATAGGAGTGCTATTAGGTATGGAAGGAGGTGAGGTTGACAAAATTGAAGATCCCCTCAAGACGGGTAAGGCTTTGCCAGGATAAAGGAGGAGGCCCACGAGGCGTGACAGGAGGCCCCTAATTTGGCAGAGAATGCCCCTCGAAGATGAGAGGAAGCCCCATGCCATGTTAAAGGGGCCCCAGAATGCAAGAGGAGGCCCTCCAAGACGGGAGGAGGACGATTGAATATAGAGGAGGGTAGGACACACAAGGAGACCTCGAAAACCGGTAAGAAGGCTCTAGGAAATGAGACGAGACCCTTAAGACGCGACAGGAGGCCTATAATTTGCAAGAAGAAGCCTCTAAGAAATAGTAGGAGTCGTGTCGGGGTACTTTAAAATCACGATATGGGCCCCAAAAGATCCGGTCAGGGCCCCCGCAAAATACGCTGAGCCTGGGGGTACCAAAAATTCACGCCCGGACCACGAAAATCACGCCAGGGGCACGACAGGTCGTACCGTGCCCCAGCAGTCTCATTGGGACCAAAACAAATGAAGCCGGAGCAACGAAAAATAATCCGGACATGGATAATCACTCTGGGGGCCCAACAATGACGTCAAAAGCCCCCAAAACGCTTTGGACCTCCAAAAAGTGTCGAGGCCGCTATAGCCCGCGCTAGGGATCCAAGAAAATGACGTCGGGGCCCAAAAGATCACATTGGACTAAAAAAAAATCGCGTCGCAGCCCTTGAAAATCACACTGGAGGCCCAGAAGGTCGTACCAGGCCCCCAAAAGTTGCAGCTGCTCCAAAAATCAATCTTTAACCGGAATGTCACTCTGGGACAAAAAACTCCTTCAGTGTCCGCAGTGCTATATCAAAGGGGCAAATGTCCCCTCCATCCTGAGAGGGATAACCTCCCAAGAATCGTGCCGTGGCTTCAAAAATCGCGCTGGGGCCACCAAAATTCGCGTCGGTCCACCAGAATTCGCGTATGGGTCTCCAAATAAATGCGGCGAGCCCCGGAAAACTCGCTCCGAGGCCCGAAAATGTGCAACAGGAACCGCCAAAATCGCGTTGGAGCCACAGCTAAGTACAATGCGTCCCATAAACTCGAACCGGGCCCCCCAAATATCGCGCTCGGGACACACAATTCCCATCGGTAGTCCCGTCGAGGCTCCCAAAAATCGGCGTCTAGGGCCGGCGTCTAGGGCCACACGTAAGCCCAGTGTGACCACAAACACCGGATCGGTATCCGAAAAAAATCAAACTGGAGCCCTCCAAAATAAGGAGGGATTCCAACAACTAAATGCCCAGGTAAAAAATGGCTCTGGAGCACCGAACATATTATCAGATGCCTTCACAAATTGCGTACGGCACCGAAAAACATACCGGGTCTCGAACAATCGAGGTGGGATACAAAAACATGGCGCCAGGAGCTCGAGGAATCAGGCCGGGATTCGGACTTTTAAAAAATCAGAAGAGATCCACAAAATCGAGTTGAGTCCAGAAAACTGGCGTTGGGTCTCCGGAACCACGCACCTGGGCGCGATAAGTCGCGCTGGGACCCAGACAAATCGCACCGAAACACCAAAGTTGTACTGGGGCCCCACAAGTGTGCGCCAGAAGCCCAAAATAAACACATCAGGACCCTAAGAGCACAACGGGGCCCGAAAATACAACTAGCCCTCCAAAGCGCACAGAGTCTCACAAAAAGCGACAGGGCCTTAACACATGCGTTGCAGCCATAAATAAACATACCGGGAGGTCTAAAAAATACACCGGAAGCTGTCAAGGCACACAGGTGTCATGATAACACACAAGAGCCTGAAAAGTGGCTGGGGCCGCAAAAGGCAACATGGTTACAAAACAAACAAAAAGACCGGGGGCTAAATAAACACATCAGGATCTTCGAAAACGCCCTGACACGTAAAAAAATCATCGGTGCACAAAAATGCAACAAACCCTGGAACGAGCAGGGGTTCGAAAATGTTTTTGGCCCTTAACAAAAATGGATTGGAGCCATAATACACAATCATAGACCAAGAAAGACGCAACGGGTCCAAAAAAGAACACTGAGGCAGGGACTCGGTTCGGTAGCCAATCTGGGAGGACAGCAGCAAAGATATGAAGTGCATCAAAGCTCAGCGAAATCCGCATTTCATAACTACCAGAAAATGTGGGAAGGAGGAAACTAATGATCGAATTTAATCAATCGACTTTTCGCAGCGAACGCCCATATGAAGCATTCCATCACGTCAAATATGGTGCAAGTCTATCATGTGGCAGCAATTAGCAAAACGCAGAAGGCCTAGCAGAAACCGTAGTATCGCACGAAGTGTGGCGAATGCACCGAATGCGAAAGATGGGTGTGTACGTGCACTGACGTTGCCGTCGTGGCGACCGGGTGCTATGAACTGGAATGCTTGAAATTGTGAAATTTTATACTTTAACACGCGCACTGGAGGGGGGGGGGGCGAAATCCGCCTACCCCTCAGGTTTTTCGCAAATACCTGCAGATTTTACCGGTGGATATACGCGATTTTCGGTGTACCTGTTTAGAATTAACGGCGCGTCGTTTAAAGGAAGAAAAATGGAAATCGGCCGAAAAGTTTTCAAGTTAGGGGCCGCTAAAGTAAAAATATGTTATAGCGCCAGGCCACAAAAATCGGCGCTGATGCGCTTCCAGCATACTGACAAAAGGGAAGTGTTCTAGGCAACACTAGCGACTTGTTTGATGCATATTGATATGCTGTATAGTTTCAAGGTCATGTTAGGTCACCAAGGTCAAGTCAGGTCAAGTTCATGACAGATTAATGGAACCAAACTTGATCAACTGGAATGTTGCCATAAATGCACTACTGGTTGTCATTTGTACTGTTTGTCATTGCGTTTCCATACTTTATTCATGTACTTCACTCCCTTCTTCACGAAGCCGATTGCTCCGAGCTACCCGACGGAGCAGTCGGGCGGGCGGCCTGTTCCGGTAACTGGAACAGGTAACTGACCTGATAAAGTGGTGCTATATAGGTGACCTGAGGTCACATGTTGGGTCTAGCATCTGCATTGCATCATTAGTAATGTCCAAAACATCATTGATGCCCATTTTTGAGCATTTAAACACAATCACAGCGATCCATAACGATGACAAGCCAAGCCACGCAAAACCGGAAAATTTTACCTATTTGACCTCATTTGACCTTGAAGATATTAACCTAAGGTCACGAAAATTGCACACAATAGAGTTCACTACCGTGCCCATCTACCCTGCGAATTTCGTTCCTCCAGCTTTACTAGGAGCCGAGATCTCAGGGGGGCGGAATCCGCCCCCCCCTTCAGTGCGCGTAATTCTCAGAGGCCCTCCAGGGCGCGTGTTAAAGTGGTGGGTAATACATTTTAAATTGAAGTTATGGGCCTAATACATTTTCGAAACCCTGCTCGTTTTAGGGATTTGTTGCTTTTTTGTGCACCGAGTATTTTTTTTACGTGTCAGGGCGTTTTCAAAAATCCCAATGTGTTTATTTAGTTCCCGGTCTTTTTGTACGTTTTGGAACCATGTTGCCTTTTGTGGCCCCAGTCTCTTTTTCAGGCCCTTGTGCGTTCTAATGGTCCCTGTGCGCCTTGCGAGCCTGCAGTTTATTTTTTTAGGGCTGCAACGCATGTTATAAGGTTCTTATCGCTTTTTGGGAGACGCGGTTCGCTTTGAAGGGTTAGTGGTATTTTCGGGCACCGTTGTACTCTTAGGGTCCCGCTGTGTATATTTGGGGCTTCTGACGAACATTTGTGGGGCCCCAGTACGATGTTGGGGCTTCGGTGCGATTTTTCTGGGTCCCAGCGCGACTTATCGCGCCCAGGCGCGTGGTTCCGGAGACCCAACTCCAGTTTTCTGGGCTCAACTGCGATTTTTGTGGATATTTTCTGGGGTTTTTAAAGTCCGAATCCCGGCCTGATTTTTCGAACCTCTGACGCCATGTATCCCACCTCGATTTTTCGAGATCCGGTATGATTTTCGGTGCCGTACGAATTTTTTGAAGGCATCTGGAAAAAAATGTTCGGTGTTCCAGAGCCATTTTCCTGACCCGGACATTCATTTGTTGGAATCCCTCCTTTTTGGAGTGCTCCAGCTTCATTTTTTGGGATATCGATCCGGTTGTTGTGGTATAGGTGTAATTTCAGCAGTGTGAGGTGACTTATCAAGGGATACCAAAAGAAAACCTTAGAACTGGGTGATGGAGTTATGGTTGAAATCCGACCAATCAGAAACCATAGTGGTAGATTAGGCCCCTCCACAGGACAATTTAGTTGTTCACTATTTATATTATTTCGAAAGGTCCCCTTTGACAAAATAGCGGTCGAAATCCAAGGACTTTTTAATGGGCGTAGGTGCCCCCCTCCACCCCCCCCCCTCCAAATCCGTTTGGCTCCTCCTGCTTGACGCAAAGATAGGTCCCTCAATAATTTTCCGAATCATACGCCCATGGGGCAAAGCCAACATTGAGGGGACAAATTACCCCTCACAAGCATACAAAACAGCATCCATATTCCATATAAAATGGGATGAAGGATGAATGTATGTTCTTCCAACAAATTTCTTTTCTGTTATTACAGCCTGCATAATTAGAGCTTCCCAGCTTCCCTACCTTCTCAACGTCATTTACGAAACGGTACAGCACAGCGAAAACCATGGGCCTGACGGCGTGGAATTTGAATGTTTTGCATTATGTATGCACTGCCATTGTTGCATTGTTGCATTGTCATTTATGCATTGCTGTTCAATGCTTGCTCTTGCCGTGAATTTGTTCGCTGAGGATATATTTTAGCTCGTGTGACAGTTGCCTTGCAGCCAGCACCAAATGTTATAAAAAAATAAACAAATTCCTAAGATGTCGCTCAGAAAACCAATGCAATCCACTTCTCGTTGTCACCTTTGCGAAATTGTCGTCCTAGGACTGAGAAATGATCGTTCCAGCTTTGCCTATGACATCAAGCTGGTGAGAATAAATAACAATAGTGATGAATCTAGCTATATTCAGTTAGACTTGGAGGACTTAAAAGTGGGTTAGTCAATGGCAGATATCTGTAAGATATGCTTAGCACCAGCCCCGCCAGCTCGCTGCAATCTAGAGGCCAGCGGGAGGATTCTTCTGGTCGAGAAAGCATTGAGACGTTGGTTTGTTTTGGCACTTAGGTATTTATCCAAATATTACTTATTTATACCCTGGTATGGCCCAGTTTTCAGCGAAAATGATTAGTGCTATTGCGTTTTAAGTAAATGATGCACCATGCCAAGAACAAACAAAACACCAACATGAATTCATGTTCCCCATTCTCGAACCATAGTAAGAGCCTAAAAACAATATGAGACCCTAACACAATGGAGGCCCCCGTTCGGGGAGCAGGAGGCCCCCTTTCGACCTTGCCCCCCCTGGAAGAATTTCGTGGCGACGCCACTGATCTCACGTCATGGCTGCAGAGCAAATGATCACGTGACGACCGCAAACTTGAATTCCTGCCCTTGGACACTGGCCCGTGGTCAACCTGGTATACTGTCACGTTACGCATAAATGTGAAGCGGCGCAGTATTCCCTTTCAATAATTACTGTGAAGCGGCACAGTCTATGCTCCTAGTAGCCAGTCATAGTAAACGCATACTGAAACATTTGCATTGTAAACAGCCCTTAGATGGGAGCCTGAAAAGAAACCAGATTCGGGAAAACGTTGTAATATTCGGCAAAATGCTTAAGCTGAACGAATTCTGTAAAACGTTCTTAATTATAATTACAACTGTTGATATCTGCAAGATTGCTTGACACGAAAGGTACTTTCTATTGTCCCATCGGCGTCAATGCTGTACGATAGTACGAACTGGTACATTTGGATACGCAGCGGGACCAATTACTTCTCAAAATCGCATCGTAAACCGAGTGTTGTTTCGGTGACCGACTGCACCTCATCTTTTTGTTGATCAATGTTTCCAGATGGGCTATCGGACCGAGGCGCTGGTTCGGTGTTGTTACTAGAGCCTCGGTGCATTTTTGAGGTCCAGATGTTTTTGGGGTCTTGCTGGTTTTTTTTTTAACCATGGTGTTTTCGATGAACCGGCTCGTTTTCGAATGCCCAATATGCTTATTTAGTGCCCCAGGGCTTGTTTTCAACGACCATGTCGCTTTTTGCGGGCCCGGCCTGTTTTTGAGGCCCTCGCGCCATCTTTGCGAACCCAATGTGCTTTGAGGGCTCCGGTGCGCATAGAGGTCCTTCGGTATATTTTCGTGGGGCTCCCGGTGTGCTCATTTAGGGCTTTTTCCGGCAACCAGTGGATTTTACAGGGCTTCTGTAAGTTTTCAGCCTCGCGGTGTGCTTTCAGAGCCACGTTATATTTCTTGAAGGCATCGGAGGAAAGCCTAGGAGCCCAATTGATATTTTTACTCCTGTTTTTGGAGGAGTGAGGGAGGGAGGAGCTCTGGCGCGATTTTTCCGTCCAGGGTGCGATATTTCATGGCCCCAACTCGCGATTTCGGGTCCACCGCAATTTTTCACGACCACGTCTGAATTGGTCGAGCCAGGATCGTGTTCCAAGGCCTTGACATGATTCGTTGTGGCCACGGTTCGATTTTTCGGGACACCGAGAGGATGTTTTCGGGCCCCGGCACGTTTTATTTTTCGGGATTCGAGACGAGTTTTGGGTGCCTTTTGGTGCGACTTGTGCAGCAGCAATTTCTCGTGCCCTGAATACTTCCGGGTTCTCTGCTTAATTCGAAGAGCCCTGTGCAATTTTTGGACCGAGGTCAGATTTTTGGGCATCAGCACGATTTTTTTCAGGGTGTCGGCGCAATTTTCCACAGCCCAATTGCTCCTCAATTGGGAATTGCTCTTCCCCCTTCAGTGCGCTATTTGGTGAATGGTGAGCAACGGTGAACGAGGTCGTTTTCTGAAAACCAAACACGTTGCTGCGGAGCGACCTGGCGCCAGTCGTTTGCTGAACGACAAAGATTCTCTACTGTGCAAATGCCGACTTCTTCAATTCTAGCTCTGTGTTTTGGTTGCGAGTTTTTCTATGCAAGGGGGAGCAATCCGACCGTGGCCCTACCCAAGGGGGAGCAATCCGACCGTGGCCCTACCCAAGGGCTAAATTGGGAAGGGGACTAACGAGCCTTTTCGTCCCCCAGATCGGAGGATATTTTTTTCACAGATACGGTTGTCGACCAGCCACCCTCGTGTCCAGCAACAGTCTCCGCAGTTCTGACGTGCATACCGACCATTATTTTTGGATACTTTGGAGGAAAATTTGACGGTTTCCGGAAGTTACCCGCCCGCCCCCAGCCGACCAACTGGATTCGTCCTTGGCTCCGTATATGCTGAAACCACACACATGGAAGCGAAATGAGAGCCAGCACTGGGCATTAGTGAATCGAAGCCGGGCCAATGACCCTTACTTGCGATCGAATGTGAAGTGAAGAGCGGTCTTCTCTGATTTTCTTCAATTCTAAGCACATTTTATTCATGCCATTTCAGTTAAAAATCGGCATTATTCTCGTATCTCTTCAAATCGGACAAGGGTTTCGGAAATCGGTCACAATTTTGATTAAGATGGCCCTGGGGGTCATCTTAATCAAAATTGTCCAGGGCAGATGGCCCCCAGGGCCATCTTACCTCGACTCCCATAATAGTTGTCTGAATCCGCCTCGGGCACTGTGACCGCGGGACTGGACTGAGATGCAGTCACATGTGGTAAGTGACAGCACAACGAAGGATAGCACGTATCGTGTAAAACATCGATCGATCAGTCGTGTTGCTATGGAGGATCAGTCGTCGGTATCGTCAAATGCTATCGTCGGTATCGTCAAATGCTATCGTCGGTATCGTCAAATGCTATCGTCGGTATCGTCAAATGCTATCGTCGGTATCGTCAAATACTATCGTCGGTATCGTCAAATGCTATCGTCGGTATCGTCAAATGCTATCGTCGGTATCGTCAAATGCTATCGTCGGGGTAAAACCGTCGTCACCTGGCCAAAGACGTCGCCAGCCAGACTCGTCAGTAACCTCCGCTGCACTGAACACGATCCGCTTCCACCTGGAGCAGGTCCGGGACATCCGGGACATCCGGGACATCCGGGACATCCGGGACATCGGAGCCCATCCGCTGTCAGCCGCCATCGAGTGCCACGTGATCTCGGCTATCGAATGCCTGCGTGAAGTCGACTAATAGCGTCCACCCCGCTGGCGATCATTAGGTCGGAGAGACGTCCCGGCGCCGGCGGCAGGCGTCGCTCGCGGCAGGTGGCTTCCGGTGCGACACACTTTGGCGCCAGTGGCAGTGGCAGGAGCTACCAGCGTCAACAGGGAAAGCCAGCAGAAGTATCAGCAGGCCAGGCGATCCCGCATGGATTCCGCCTGGATTCCACCTGTGGCACTTGGCCATATTTCTGGTCAGACGAACAGTGTCGGCGCCAGGACTTAACCCTGGTGCATCCAGCGGATTCCGCCAGTTTCACATTCGAGACGGGGAGGGGGTAGTTAGCAGTGACACTGCTTGTCATTTTGTAACTGATCGACGTGGAGTTTTGAGAGGAGAAGGTATTCTCATTCAAATCACATACTTAACCCTTTGCCTGCCGAAGTATGTAAATCGAGCAACTTTCTGCCCAACCCCTGCCTGCCGCAATCGAGTAAGTTTGGGTAACTGCTTCCACTCGTGCCATGGGCGGGACTGGGCGATTCGCCTTGTCAAGGACCGCTGATTGATGGGTTGGTGGCACCATTCATGCTGGGCCTGACTGGCGGGGTCAGAAATACATCACATCATTTGGCATGGGGTAAATAGGATGGTGTTCTTGCATGATTCTCATTGAAAATGACGGCTCTCTTTCATTCATGCTTGTGAAAGGCGCATCCAGCTCAGCAAGACCTGCCATTTCATATAAATCATGATATAAATAATCCGGCATCCGCATTCATGCTTTTCACGTTGTGTACTTGTTTTTCGACTTACTTATATGATGTTACGTATGCGTAGGTCTCAATAAGAAAAGGCCAAAGCATATCTACCTTAGAATAATGCATTCCTTGTGAACACGATGATAGCTGCAATATTGCCATTTATGCCATTTATGCTAGTAGGTGTATACTGTGCAGGTCCCTTTAGGGTGGTCCCCGTGTTATCATTGGAACTTGGACCTTTATGTTTATATCACGCTTATAAATTAGTATTATACTAGCAGTGGGTGTACCTAACAGTGAATTCAGCACCGACCTTCGGGTATGTGATACTGATGAGATTGGCTATGGTAGCACAATGTGGCACGATTGGAGGAGTTTGGAATTGTTGAGGAGTGTGTTATGCAATATCAGATGAATGGTGCTAGATAGGCTGGGATGTATAGTTCCCTTGGAACTTGAGATAATGGATTGATTTGGGTGTGAGCATGTACTTTTATAGTATCTTTTATAGATAGGCTTAACTCAGATGGGCCCCAGTGGCTCTTATTAAGCCATAACACTTTATGTGGGAAAGTTCATTTTATGAATTTAACAAATTTTCCCTTCCTGTCGTGATAAGTCTATGTCTTCCATGATCCTGACTCATGTTATATTTATCAGCCAGCCAGAAGTTACTATATATATACATATATATATATATATATATATATATATATATATATATATATATATATATATATATATATATATATGTATATGTATATATATATATATATATATATATATATGCACACACACACAGACACAGTGTCTGAAATTCTAAGCAAAGGGCCCAATTTCGCTCTCACACGTACCATTAATCGCCATGTAATAAGCCAGGTAGAAATAGGTTTGGAAAGGGCAGCTTTTGCACTACGTTGGAAGGAGAAACTGAACAATAAGCGTGCTCAACAACAGCACTCACAACCAACAAGGACCGATACATCTGCCACACAAAGCATCCACCACCAACAGTCCAGCACTGACACTACACGGGCAGCCAACCACAACGTACCACACTTAGCGCCCAGATTCAGTGATACCACTACTAGGATGGCACCACAAGGTGGTATTGCTGTTGAATCAGCACTAAGAGCATTAAAACGGAAAGTCATCAATATTTTCAAAAACCATCGTACCCAATGTCCGCCAAACCACTCACAGGACGAACAAACGGCTCTCAAAAAGTTGCGCAGAGATCCCAACGTCATCGTAAAACGCTCGGATAAATGCAAAGGTTTTGTTCTCATGCCACGGGAATGTTATATAGAAAAGGCTTTTAAAATCACCTCACAATATGAACCCATAGGGAAGAATCCAACTAAACGTTTGGAAGCGACTACCAAGAAAATGATTATCGAAACCATGACAGGAAAGATCCCAGCCAAAATTGTCAAAGCCATCAAACCAAATTCCTCCCGCACAGCAAAACTATATGGCCCCCCTAAAACTCACAAACCTGACGTGGCCCTTAGACCTATAGTTTCGGCATGTGGCGACCCTTTGGATAAACAGACTTGGTTCCTAGAGAAAATCGTCTCCCAGCTTCTCATCTTTGTACCAGCCCATCTAAAAGACACACTAGATTATCTTATTGAACTTCGCGAACAGTTCCCAAACGTACTACCGCCAGGGGCTATTGCCTTCACAATAGATGTAGTAAATCTTTACGCGAACATACCTACAGCAGAAGCTATTTCTGCTGCCATGAATCTTTTCAGCACCCACCTTGCAAAGATTGAAACGTTCGGACTAAATCTCAATGATATCGAAAAATTGTTGACTCATTGCCTTTACAACAACTTCGTTCGATTTGGACAAAAAATATTACCGGCAACAAAATGGCATAGCTATGGGTAGCCGTATTGCACCATCTTTAGCAGTGATCTTCATGAACGCCATCGAAACATTGCTACGGACCTCAACACCGCATCGACCAGCCATATACCTCAGATATATAGATGACATTTTCGGCATATGGACTTATGGCTCAGACTCTTTAAACACTTTTTGCAGACATGAACCGCTTCCATTCCAGGCTAAAATGTACCATGGAGAGAAGCGATCAGTCTACTAACGGCCAAATTTCCTTCCTCGACACACTTCTAACGGTTAACAGTGACCGGATCTATACAACAAAACTTTTCATTAAACCGATGGCAGCTCCTATTATCATCCCATACAAATCGGCTCACCCTATCCAAACTAATCGTTCCGTTCTGTATGCTCAATTGCTGAGAGCAATACGGCTCAGTTCTGACAAGGCCGCCCAAAAAAGAGGTGTCGAAAAAATCGAAAGTCTGTTCCTATCCAATGGCTATCCGCATAGCATGATACAGAAAACAAAATTTCGAGTATTGACACGCAATGCCAAATGCAGACGGCTCGCGACAAGTCAACACACACACGATACAAACGCTTCCAGCTCGCATAGATCCACAGACACCACATACATCAGTTTACCATTTATCGATGATTCTCTAACCAAAAAGGTAGCTACAGCCATCACTAGGACCACACTCTCAATGCACGTAGCCTTGAAAAGCGGCAAGACACTTTCGGAAACCATGACTAAATCTGCCCTCGACCCTCCACCATGCCCTGCAAGCACTAGAGCGTGCCAATGCTGCCTGGCTGGTCTTAAAGATAGATGTCACACCAAAAATGTGGTATACAAAATTACGTGCGAACTTTGCACCTTAGGGACCGCACCCATAACCTATATTGGGGAAAACACACGCATGGTTAGGGACAGATACATGGAACACATCAGAGACGCAAAGAACAAAACGAAAAACACCCCTTTCGGAGAGCATTTCGCCACAAATCACCCAGAAAGCACCATCACTCCAACAACGCTCAGCATCACAATCTTGCGGACTTGTAAAGACTTGGCAGAACTCAAAATTGCAGAATCCATTGAAATCAGGAACCAAAATTCCCCCCTAAACACAATGGTATCATCACGGACCCTTATAAAGCCAGTTCCCTATATAACATGACACTGTACAGACGTCGCCTGCACTCGCCAACTTCACCATGTACGCACCCACGTGTTCACTCACTCACTTACACACTCGTTCATCCACACACGCCAACACTTCGAGAGCACTGACGTATCACGGATATGTGTATATAGAAAGGCATAGGGTAGGTGTATACAGAGGGTGTCTAGGGAGACGACGAACATTTTGGCTCTGTTAGTGTCGCATCACATGTAATTGTTACAATGCCCTTTGCTATGTTGGAATTTAAATACTTGGACTTAGATGGTGATTCCGTCAATATTGGTAGACGGCTTAATATATATAGCATGTGCGTAAAATCCTGTGCGTAAAATGTCTCTGTATGTTTATTGTCTCCGAAGAAGGGTCACGCCCGAAATATATTAGACCGATTTTCTATCCAAGTTTACTTAATAATATGAGCATTTGGTTACTATTTATAATCATCTTCAATTGGACTATGCTCAACACAGCCCTCCGCGACATTATATTACAATGCCGCCGTACATTCAGCACGTTTCCGAGAACTATGTTCAGATACAGTGAAAAGCTAAGTGACTCGAATGTACATGCTCCATCCCTCAGCTACGGTATCTAGCAAATCAATAACATGGGAATCAGGCTTTCAAAATCAGCATTTCGCTTCAATCTGCAACAGTTTCCCGAAATTTGCAGCTCCGTTCTGGGCTCGATCGCTGAGCGCCGTGCTGGTCAATGCCATGCCTGCAGGCAACCTGCTGGCGGTGGTCCTACCGGCAGCCATCACGCCACCGAACGTGGCACCCTCCGGCCGCCGGACCGGCGCGAGGGGATAGGTGTCAGACCGGAGGGAGGTCTGACAGGTGATCACTCTTTCGAGATACGGCAATCGGCAGCCCGCCGGGGACTCAGAGTTACACACTTGCGGCAGTACAGACGAAATTCGATAGACCGGCTGTGGCAGTCTATTCGAATGACAACCGATCTTCTTTAGTTGACGTTTGGCCATCCAGGGCATGTCAAAGATCAATATTCACAATTTTCACATTTCACTATTTTGGTCAAAAATTTACACATGTCGGGTCTGGAGTAGGACGGGTACAAATGGTCACCGAATTTCAGTACATGGATTGATGATATACACTGATTAACTTAGGCTCCGAGAATGCCACCCTCCGAGGTCAACCAAGGTCACTGATTGTTGACACCAGGACTGTAGAATAGCCGACACGGGCTGAGAGCAAAAAGGGTCAATCATCTGGTCGAAACAGAGTCGTGAACTAGGATATCGCCAGAAATGCCGCCCCGGTAGCGCAGTGGGTTAGAGCGCTGGCCTGCTCTTGTCTCCCCTGTCCTGGCGACACAAGGTTCGAGTCGCTTCGCGCGCTCGCATTTAGCCCCCGGTTGGGAGGGTGGGTCAGTTGGCAGCCGGCCCAATAAGGCCAGGGACGAGCTACCGGGCGGCCGTGTCGGTGCATTGACGGCACGTTAAACTTTCGGTCAAAATTATGCCGTTGAACTGGAATTCATGGATCGGGTGGTGGGGCCAGGATTTACGCAACAAGCTCTGCTTAGCAACAGGACTCTGGTTCATAAAGCCATCCCAGCAAGAACTCAGAATAAGTTTTGTTTTAATAAATATTAAAATACACCATATGTGCAACGAAATCGATACACCCTAAAGCCCAAGTAACTAACTGAGCAATGGCGTTAGGATGTACCTACGTGGTTGAGGTGTATGACACTATCTCGGCCACCGATGATCTGCTCCCAATGGTGGCTGAGGGTCCCGGCCTCGGGATGTCACAGAGGTTTAAGAGTGGCGCACAGGCTTTCACAGGGTCGCAACACACGCATTGTGGTCGGTCGGCATCACACACGGGATCGGATACGGAACCCAATCACCAGCACATGCTGCCTCTGCTACACAACGCACCTACTCATTCGCGCGCCTCCCGAACTCATTCACGAGCCACCAGAAATAGGAAAGCAAAACACAAAGATCGCGTCATCGAGAATAGAGCGGGGAGCCAAAGTCTGCAAATGCAAGCAACGCAGATCTGCGCGGGAACATCATTAGCGGGGTTGCAAGCGTGGCAAACAACTCGCTGTGAATGGGATGTCGTCATCAGGGCCTCGCTGGAACCAGACGACAAAGAGACGCAAGAGGAATTTCTCGGGCGCTCCCTGTATAATTAGATGCTACAATGTTCCAGCCTACGAGCTACGCCAATTTCCCAAGTTAGGATTCCGGTCTCCTCGACACTACCTGAAATTAAAATGGTTAGCCTGCTTCCTGTCCTACTTCCTATCCTACTTCCTGATGTTTAAAAGTTCCTGTCGTGTCCTAATAAAAACATTCGCTTATGATGACATGCCTTAGCCTCCAACCGCCTCTGCTGTCTCCTGGAGTAAAATGATTAGTTCGTCCTAACCTGCAGTCGCCACTGCTGTCTTCTGATATGGAAGAGCAATCTTGAACCGCACAGCTGCCTCATAAAATGATATTGTCCTTAAATTATACGGTTCGTTTAACTAGTGCCAGCAAAAACTACCTCACTCATCATCTCAAAATTGGTTCGGCGCCCGCATGCAAATTACAGTGAAGATGTCGCTGACCTCCCTTCCTACATCTCACACCACGACTGATCTGAACACAAGCCCACGATTCCCGGAGCCCAAGTCAACGACTCGCCCGTTTTCTCTGATTGGCCATTTGTATGCGGGCGCCAGACGCGGGGTCGGCCGTCCCTCCCTCGGCGTGTTGCCACCTGGGATGGCTTCCGAAGATACAGGAGAGGATCGATTCGAGCCGGTGCCTGGTGGACGCTCCCTCGGACTGACCGACCAAACACTTCTGACCAACCAAACACTTCTGTCGGACGGACCGACCAAACACTTCTGATGCGCAATGTGTTGCAAGTGAGCGACAGTACTGATTCTTACTTAGTTATGCAAGAAACGCCAGTCATCACCTCTCACGCATTGCACCGGCAGGAATTGCACGGTCGCGCTCCGCTTTGGTAGGTAGGCATAGATACTTGGTAGGTAGGTATATATACTTGGTAGGTAGGTATAGATGCTTGGTAGGTAGGTATAGATACTTGGTAGGTAGGTATAGATACATGGTAGGTAGGTATAGATACTTGGTAGGTAGCTATAAATACTTGTTTTTACGACACATTCGACTGCTGGGCCATATAGGGTCGCCGACCTCTCCCGCCGGCTGGTCGCGGGTGGGCTCGGTAATCCCGCCGGCTGGTCGCGGGTGGACTCGGTAATGCCGCCGGTTATGGGATTCCAACCGACGATCTTACGACCAAGAGTCCGCCTCCCCTACCCACTGAGCTGCCGCGTCCCTGGTCGTGCACCGCCGCTCAAGGGAGCATGGGAACGGCATCGTGTAGGATTGAGCAGACCTGGGCCAACCAGTCCACGGGAAGGATGCCTGCCTCTCTGCCACAACGCATGGCATCCCTGCGCCACGTCAGCATTGCCGAATATGTGCATTTTCGCATCTTCGCTTCGCAGTGACCCTACAGCTACCGGGGAGTCATCACTTGGCACCTGATGCAATGGTCCTATGGCAGGCGAGGTGCCAAGGTGCAGACAACAAGGTGCGGTCGGCTCGAACAAATGCAACTGAGCAACCGCACATTGCAACCCCCCCCCTCCCATCTCCAACAGTCGAGGTGGCAGGGAGCTGCTTACGTGCAGCAACCATTCGAGCCGATCCAGTGGAGCGACCGCACATTGCAACAGTCTGTTGTTGCAACTCCAGCTGGTTTATGCAACAGTAGCCTGATTCCGTTGATTCAGTAGCCTGATTGCATTGCAGGTTTATTAGTCAGCTCGGACCTGTCGTATCCACGCATCGCCCCACCGCCCATGGTTTGGCAGAGCTCGATGCCGAATTTCCAGTCCATGTCGCATGTCACGCAAGTTCCAAGGCTACGCATGTCACATGGTCACATTGTTTGACCCTCATCCCACCATTTGCGCTGCTGTCTCGCAGCACCCGCTGTTTATTAGCATTGCATTATATTTTTACAAACTTCTAATTACTGCTGCAGTGGCTTCCTGGATCAGGGTACTTTGTCCTAATTGCTGCTGGAGTGGCTTCATGGATCAGGGTTCTTTGTCCTAATCACTGCTGGAATGGCTTCACGGATCAGGGTCCATTGTCCTAATCACTGTTGGAGTTGATTCATGGATCAGGGTCCTTTGTCATAAATACTGATATAGTTGCTTCATGGATCAGGGTTCTTTGCTAGACTGCTAGACGGGCTTGTTGCACCAACCATGTGGTCCCATCTTCCGAACCGTAAGTTATAGTTCAACGGCGTAATTTGACTGATAGTTTAGCATGCCCTCAATGCACTGACACGGCCGTCCCGGTAGCTCACCCTCAGCCTTATCGGGCCAGTTGCTAACTGACCCTCCCTACCGGGGGCTAAATGCGAGCGCGTGAAGCGACCCGAACCCTGTCTTGCCAGGACAGGGGAGATCAATATAGGCCAGCGCTCTAACCAACTGAGCTGCCGGACGGCGAACTGTGTCAACTTGCGTTGTCAACTTGTGCTGCTCCATTCGTTTCACCGTTCGGCTGTCTAGAGGTATGACTACAGCTGGCTTAGTTGGTACAGCTGTCTCGTAGGCAATGCACCTCAGGCTGTATCTCGCCAGTTTCACAGTTCTTTGCCGGAGGTAATGCCTACGATTAGCTTAGTTGGACAGCTGTTTCGTCGGTTGACTACGACCATATTTTAATTTCATTTGGTATTTGATCTTAGTGAGCGACAAGTCCTTCGGTATGCCCGTGCTTGCGATCTTGAATGCTGGCCAGGTCAGGTCAGGTCCGCTGACAGTCAGGTTCGGAATGACCGCCGTAAATGAGTGTCGATCTGGTCTGTCACGGCCGTGACGGCCCGCAGATGAGGTCGGTCGGACCGCCCCGTGATGGTCCGGGAGCCGTGGGGGGAGTCGTGATGGTCCGGTAGCCGTGGGGGAGCCGTGATGGTCCTGGAGCCGTGGGGGAGCCGTGATGATCCGGGAGCTGTGGGGGAGCCGTGATGGTTCGGGATCAGTGAGGGGGGAGCCGTGATGGTCCTGGAGCTGTGGGAGGGGGGACCTCACCTCTGTCAGAGCCTGTCCTGTGCTGCGGCTCGTGTCGCCGCCACCTCTGTCAGAGCCTGTCCTGTGCTGCGGCTCGTGTCGCCGTCACCTCTGTCAGAGCCTGTCCTGTGCTGCAGCTCGTGTCGCCGTCACCTCTGTCAGAGCCTGTCCTGTGCTGCGGCTCGTGTCGCCGTCACCTCTGTCAGAGCCTGTCCTGTGCTGCGGCTCGTCGGCTGCAGCCGTCCCCTGACCCGGCCCGGGCGGCTCATCCCCGTTTTAGAAGTTGGTGTTTAACAGCGCCATTAATCCTTGTCCTGCCACTTAAGTTAGTATTCGTTAGCGGTGTATCCTGCCACATGCAATGCCTACCATAGGGATATTGTTTAATACACTTCTGCTGGTGGAAGTTCCTCCTCAATGTTGGCTTTGTCTCCCCCCAATAAATTTAACTTTTAACCCCTATGGGGTATGTCCCCCCCCCACAATCCATTTTAGCCAGCCATTTGTCATCATCATCAGCCCCCCCCAATAAGTTTCAGAAGTCATCGTCCGTAGCCTATGCTATCACACGCCCAAGTTGTCGTAGCCTATGCTATCACACGCCCAAGTTGTCGCTTACCCGGCTGAGTTCCAGTTGACTTACAGCTTTGGGAAGAGCGAATTGGGCAATAAGAATACAAGACCCAGATTATGTATTTGACCTCTCGTTATCAAAGTTGATGGAAGTTGGGATATGTTCGGGTTACAATTAGGCTCGTTTTAGGACATGTTTGGCAGTGCTGTGGGGAAGGCTAGGTTAGGATGGTCTCTAATATTTCAATATGAAACTTTTGAAGTTGCTTAGGTTCACAAATATGAGAAATATAATCCGCCATGTGAGCCGAAAAAACTTAAGGCTTGCCAGTCCACGAGAGCATACAGCACGCGGCGCGGTTGTTATCAATAAGTGTTGTAGGTCCCACAATATCGAACGGAATGTTGAAAACGATTCTCTTCTAGCGAAACGATGCAAAAGTGGCATCCTAATAATTTACAGATTGTCCATTCGCCTGAGCATCCAGATGCATCACCACCCAATCCAGATGCATCACAACACAAATGTGTGCAGACTACAGCGAATCCTCTGCGTTAGCACATACATGGCAAGTACTGACGTCTTTAAAATTAGCAATACCGCCTGTCTTTTCTTTTGGAATTGAATGGATTGCTTAAGATCTTGTGGAACGTTTAATATGCACTAGAATTTAAAACTTACACCATATTTCAAGTCGGCCGAAATTGGCAGTTATGGACTTCGTATCATTTTATAACGCAAACATTTTATACATGACTATGATATGCTTATTGCTTCAATCCATGCTTGCTGAGTGTATACATCTAATGCTGGCAACATAACGGGCCCTGCTTTTCCACAAATTGTACGGAGACAGTCATTTGCTAACTTCCCTACAACTGCTACATTATGACAGACCATGTGTCGCAGCACATGCAAATATCTCCAAACGGATTGCATGGGCATTGCAATTCTGAATTCCAACGAACTCGACTTGGACACGGATTACCCTTCACCTGATCTGCATTGGGTCGACGACGGTAATTCCGTGTTGCGCTCCACTGTGGATCGCTACCCCGGCTGTGAACCGGTTCGGATGAGCTTCTCTGCAGACGGATTGGTTGCTTTATTCCCTGACCACTGCGCTGATCGTGTCGAACACTTGACGTCCCGCCGCGACTGTACTGCTGCAGGCTGTTGTGACGAAGCTGTCACAATGCGACACTCGGCCACTGCCATGTCGAGTGCTGCAGCCACGTCCGTGCAACACCAGCGGAACTCCACACCAGCTCTGCCGCGTCTCTGCCATGACATTGACGGTTGACAGACGTACCGCCGCTCACTCACTACGGCACTCAGATGACGGGACTTGGTGCCGACACCATGCGGACTTGCTACTCGGCTGCCCAAGTACCCAGTATCGAGCAGGCATGACACTCAGACAGTGCTCAACAGCCGAGGTATGAAGACCCAGATGGCAGCACCAAGATGGCGTGCCGGTTGGCACCATCACGCTGACGGCCTGCGATTCGGACTGGCCACGCTGCTGCCCACGACGGCCACCGGCTCCCTGCTCAGCTCCAGCAGCGCCCTGGGGTCAGGTCGAAACTGAGGCGCCGTGGCGACCAGCGCCCAGCCGCGCAGCCGCCAGCACGTGCACGCGGTGACGACCAGCGCCGTGACGGGAGCGGCCAGCATGGCGATGCAGCTGATGACGACCAGCCAGAGCGCGGCGGGCTCCACCGGCGACCAGCGGTAGTGCGCGAACGTGAGGCCCAGCTGCACCGTGGTGACGACGGGCGTCACCACCAGCCAGCTGAACACCAGCATGCGGCCCAGCCCGGCGCCTATCCGCTGGCCCAGCGTGTCGCGCAGCTGGTCGACGAAGTGTGGCCGCCACAGCTTGTGGCCGAGCACGAGCGTCGACAGCAGGTTGCCCACTATCCACTCGACGTCGCCGATCGGCTCCGGCGACCACTCGATGCCGCTCCACACGCCCGCCGAGAGGGTCGCGCACAGTAGGATCGCCGGCGAGCATGCGGTCAATGCCGCCACGTGGAACGGGCGCCGGCCGAACCGGGGCACCGCGTCCACCAGGTTGAAACCGATGCCGATGATTATCATGGCGGTCGAGCCCACCGTGTGCAGCAGCATGGTGCCGAAGTAGATGACGCCCCAGAACTGGGAGTTGGGCATGAGGTCGACAATCGCCGTGTAGGCGACGAACTGCAGCGCCTGGGAGTCCGAGGCAATCAACTGCAACTGCTGTCGCATGTCCTCGGAGCGGTGCTCGAGCGTCCCGCGCACGGCGAAAAACAACAGACTGAAGAACACTGCGTACGCGATGTCGCACAGCACGACGGCCGTGGAGGTGAAGAGAGCGTTGTGTCGCAGCCGGTTGCGGGAGCTGAGCGACTGATTCAAGCCGGTGCCGATGTCGACGCTCCAGAAGGTGACACTGATGGCGTCCATCCAGCACCGGCTCGACCAGAGGTACTCGAGTCGCGCCTTGCCCGAGAAGAAGTTGACCACGCCGCTCCAAGCGCCCGGGAACAGAAACACGCGGAACATGATGAGCAGCATCAGCACGGACGAGACCACCATCCAGATCACGGCCAGCCACGACACCATCCACAAGCTGAAGCAGGGCAGGATCGCCAGCAGCAATGCCACCGAGTAGCCGAGCACGAACGCCTTGCGCCGGTGCCGCTGCAGCTGGGGCCGGTCGTGCTTCCCCTGGCCGCGCCGGAAGTGGTAGAAGAAGTCGCGCTGCGACATGCGCCGACCGCCGACCCGCCAGAGTGGCTCCCCTTTGGACACGTTGTTCACGACAGGACGGGGATGGTCGATCGCCCAGCGCGCGCTGTGCGGGTCCGGCACGGTGCCGTCCAGGCAGTGCGTGCTGTTGGAGGCGGCGAAGCCGTTGCGCGTGCAGAACTCGTCGACCGACACGCAGCCGAAGTCGAAGTAGATGGAGCCGTTGCCGGCGCGGTCGGTGCAGTTGCGCTGCAGCGCCTCCGTGTAGCAGCCACGCGAGTTGAGGTGCGGACTGCACGTGAGCCACTGCGCCGTGCTCTGCGCCGCATAGTACGTGTACACCGCCAGCCAGCCGGCCTCCGCCATGTAGTAGACGGTGGTGATGACAGTCACCATCAGGATCGCGTAGCCCAGGCCGCGAAACGCCGGCCCCAGTCGCGGCATGATGACCGCCTCGCTCCGGCTCGTGTACTGGCCGACGACCGACTCGAGGAAGTGCATCGGAATCGACGTCACCAGCACGAGGAACAGCACCGGCAGGAAGAACACGAAGCCGCCGTAGTTCCACGCCATCTGCGGCGCTATGGTGAACTCGGTGGTGCCGATGTGAAGCACCAGCTTGACGCACGCGCTGTGGAACGACGAGGGCCAGACGGCGTCGCTCGGACCCCGATGTCGGTTCAGCTCGTCGGCAACGGGATCGATCTCAAGCTCGGGCTGCGCGAGACGCGTTCCGGGACCGGCGGCGTGCTTGTCACTCCTTTCGCGGTCGTCGTCGGGTATGCCTTCTCCAGGAAGGGCTCCGCATGAGTGCTGCTCGTCGACGGCATCGGTAGCTTGCTTTGGATCTCGATGCGGCTTTGGAGTGTATAATGCACTGACTGTGCTTGCTTCTTGATCGTGTGATATTTGATTGCGTCTTTGTGTAATCTGAGACATGTCAGAAATCTAATTTTATGTTCGCTCGCAATCACGTGGTGAGATTTCCTTTGCTTGCTTTACGATATTCAAAGGACAATATTATTTTTCAATTTCAACGACGATATTCTTTCGATTTTATATCAAGAGAAATTGACAACGTCAGGTATGCATGCTGCACGCAACACATCAGTCGACTATAGGGATATTTTGGTGGATGCTCTGCCACCTGGCCAACCAGTCTGAGCCAGAGTTTGGCCTGGCTCAGAAAGACTTGTCCACACAGTCCGCATGAAAAAAAAACAATGCCGATGAAGATAAATAAAGGAAGAATAGGTCGATTTTTGTATATCCACGTGATGTTTCTCAGGTTCCATCTCTCTTCTGAAGTATGAAGGGGCATAGCTTTTCAAGGGTAACGTAGGTGCCCTTGGATGGCAAAAGCGAGCTTTAACCCAGATCATTCGCTGTACATGGCTTTCCGCTACATGGAGTGAATAATCAGACAAATTAGAAAACAAAAACAAATAATAGGCATCAAGTATCTTCTTTGTGCCTTTCCAGCACGTCGGTAAGCCTTACATGCAGGAACACAACTGTACGTGATATGAATGCCATACAACGATAATAAATATGGTTTGTGGTAAACTAGCTCGATTTACTGATAGATGATTTATCTAGTATTTTAACAGCTTTACACCTTTCATAATTTAAAAAGTTGTTCGTTCCTGGGTAGTAAACAACTAGAATAGCATACGTAGGTCGGTGACCTGTTCGGGGTAGTTTGAGGTTTGTGACCGAAGTTGACGTCGGATGAAGTTCTTGCATTTGCGCCATTCGAGGATTATTGTACTTCCTGAATTCTAGTTCAGTGTCCAACTATTACTTTGGGAAACTCTAGAAAAAAATAATACAAATCCCCGCCAGTGATATTATTTCCTTCACCTAACCTACATATTTCGAGGGCCCACCTATAATCATTTTTGAAAAGTCCCCAAATTTCGACAACTATGTTTTCAAAGGGTTCAATTTTTACCTTTTGAATAAAATAAATAGTGACCAGCTTCATTGTCTTGTGGAGGGGGCCCAATGCAAAACCATCATTTCCGAGCCACCGGATTTCAACCCTAACTCTTCCACCCTGTTCGAAGGTTTATATTTTGGTATCCCTTGATAAGACACCTCACACTACTGAAAATACACCTGTACAAATGACTTAAAAATTTACAACTTTTAAATATCAGGTATTCCAGTTCATAACGCCCGGTCGCCACATTTTGCTAAGCCTCCTACATTTTGCTAACTGCTGCCACATGATATAGACTTGCGCCATATTTGACGCGATGAAATGCTTCGCAATATGGGTTCGCTGGGAAATTTTGATTAATTAAATTCGATTAATCAAATTCGATTTCTTCTTCCCACGTTTTCTGGTGGTTGAGAAAACCGGATACCCGCTGAGTTGTGATGTACCTCATCGCTCTTGTTAAATATGCCCCCTGCAGATTGGCTACCGAACAGAGGCCTTGGCTCGGTGTTTTTTTTTGTGGACCCGTTGCGTTTTTATTCGTGTACGGGTGTGTTTTAGGGTTCAGAAATTTGTGTTGGGAGATCCGGCACATTTTTTATACCAGGGCTCTTTTTATGGTTTGGCTTGGTGTTTTTTTGTGTACCGACGACTATTTTTTAGGGTATCGGTGTGTTTTCGAAAACCCCCGATTTGTTTATTTGGTGTCCGGCCATTGTGTTCGTTTTTAGGACAATGCCGCTTGTTGCGGGCCTCAGCCTGTCTTTAAGGCCCTCGTTGGTTTTCATGCCCCCGGTGTGCTTTGAGGGCCTCCGGTGTTTTTTTTAGAACTCCCGTTGTGCTCATTGAGGGTTGCAACGCATGCGTTAAGGCGGTACCGCTTTTTGCGAGACTCGGCGTGCTTTGGAAGGTCCGATGCATTTTGGCATCCCGTTGGGTATCTGTTTTTGAGCTTCTAACGCACTTGTGTGGGGCACCAACACGATTTTGGGGGCTCAGATGTAATTTATCGAGGTTCTGGAGCAACGTTTCGGCCTCAGGCGTCTGAATTTTTGGTGATCCGAATCCCAGCCTGAATTTTCGAGCCCTAGCGCCACACATTGTGTCCCGCCAAGATTTTTCGAGCTCAGGTACGTTTTTAGGGTACGTACACCATTTTTGAAGGCACCTGGTGCTATGTTTGGGGCTCCAATGCGGTTTTCCTGGCTCGGACATTTATGTTTCAGAATTTCTCCTGATTTTTCTTGATGGATATTGGCTTGATTTTGTCCTGGTCCCGATGCGGTTTTGGACTACGCTATGCTTATTTCTGGCCCTCGACTCCCATTTCTGGGAGCCCAACTGGAATTTTTAATACTTCGACACAAGTTTTTGGGACTATTCACGGGAATATTGAGTCCCAAGCGCGATATTTGGGGGGCCCGGCGCGAGTTCGCGGGACGCGTGGTACGTAGGTGACCCCAGTGCGATTTTGGCGGGCCCCGGCGGGATTCTTGGGAGCTCACCCCTCTCAGGAGTGAGGGGGAATTTGTCCCTTTGGTACGCCACTACGACTACTCAACGAGTTTTTTCAGCCGATTTCACCTTACCTTTCATAATAGAAAAGCCCTTCGGATAATATTCTTTTGGGACCTGTTCTGAATTTTCCGGTGCTGGGGTCGATTCGATCGAGTCTCGATGTGAATCTTTGGAAGTCGAGTTCCATGTTTTAAGTCCCATGCGTTATATTTTTGGGCTCCGGTACGATTCTTCGGGCTCCCTTAGAGACTTTTGTTGATACCACGACACGTTTCTTTCCCGGGGCCCAACATTTTTATCTCTGACGCGATTTTTGAGACCGCAGTGACATTCCGGGAAGAAAATGATTTTTTAAAGGCCAATTGCGACTTTTGGAGCCCCGTCGCGACCTTTTGGGCTCCCAACGTTGTTTTCAATGCTAGCGAAGGGACGTTTTTCGGTCCCGGTGCGATTTTGTGGGCCCCGGTGTCATTTGCTGGGATTCCTCGCGCAAGTTTTGGCGGCCTCGACACTTTTTACAAGGAAAGTCGTTTTGGGGGCTTCAAGCCCCAATGTCCATGTTTACTACAACAAAACCATCGTCCAATATTTAATCTTCAGTTGTTACAAGAGAGCAACGTTTAACGTCATTACAGCATTGCTCTATGGTGAATGTGAAATCGGGCCCAGAGCATACGACATATAGCTAAGTGTCCATAGGCAGTGGTAAGAAGTGAACCTTGCTAATTTTGGAGGAACTTTTTGTCCCCAAAAGTATCATTTTAACAATGGATATTATTATCATGTATGAACGGAAATGAAGTTGCATCCTCAACAAAGTTTTGCTCATGAATAAATGCTGACATATAATATTAATGGAACGGATGCAACCCATCGGCAGGGAAATTTTAACGCCGTGGATGTTGTAATGTCCCTTAGTGGAGGCCGAGTCCCATCTGCTAGATATGTTTTACGTTAGGAAAAAGTTACCAGCACGTTTATATTACACCCGGTATCTGGCAAGCACGATAGAGGAGGTGAGAGACGGCGGCCGGCAGACAATAAATTGGTCTACCGAACAGGCATACAGAGGATGTATGACAACGACAGGCATACAGAGGACACGTGACACGTGACAGTACATTTGGAGTGTGCCCTTTGAGGTCCTGGCCTCCGGACACCACTCGGAACATGAAGGCGAAGCGGAGGCCCTGACGTCCAGGGCGAGCCGTGGGTGTCTGGGCTCCACCTTGTTTGTGTAGGTAAATCGTGAAGCTAAAAGCTTCGAAAAACCAGAAGGAAGAAAAACCAGGCTGCTTGTAGACCTTGAAGGTGAAAAAAAAACAAGTGGAATCCAAAGGGCAGCCAACCTTTTTTCAACTTCGATCGGTCCCTGTCTGCCCATTATATGATAACCCATATATTTGGGTCAGACGAGAGCTGAGAGGAAATTGGCGTTTGACTTGACCAAATCCCACTTCAACTGGCAATTTCGTGACTAACGCTTGGCGTGCCGGCAACGCGTCGACGGGCAACACTGCTGAGGTTAAAGGTGGCTCCTCCTGGCCGCTTTCTATAACTTGTATGGATATGTCACATATCGACCGCGTTTCAGGTGATATCGACAGGGGATAGCACACCATGGTCTCATCCTAAAGTTCTGGCCTAGGTGCGATCTATGGCTGGGATTTTTATTCTCCATTTTCTGCTTGATTATTACTAAAGAAAGGTAAATATTTGTTCTCAAAATAATTAACCAAATATTTAATTATCTTGAAGGTAAAGATCTTCTGATGTCTCTATAACTAAGCTCCCGATTGTAAAACGTATGGCATATTGGTAAATAGCATACGCGAGTGCAGCTTCATACACTTCGATTTTACCGAACTGCATGATTGTTATCAATAAGGCCTCGTGACCTAGCTTTGAGGTCAAAGTGGAGAGATGTGGCTAGTGATTCAGATCGAAGTTGCAAAAAAATGAAATGTGTGTTAATTAAATTATATAAAGAAAGAAAACCATTACTTGAATATCACAATGCTACACTGGGGCCCACTCATATTTTCGGGAAACGTCTTCTTCGGGCATTGCCGGGGGAGATTGGCAGACACCCACAAAACATGAACATGATTGTTTCATGTTAATATGATGTCAGTGTCAGTCTACAGTTTTTACTTGTTATAAATAACATCATTGGCATCATTGCCACCATTACCATCACTATGATTGTCCGACTCCAAAAAAAACTCCTGTAGATTCCAAATCGGTACATATTTATACCCATCTAGAATCCTGTGCCAGTACCTGTGTTCTGCACATGTGCGAACTTGCATGGTGACGTCAAACTGAGTTTTATGTGACATGAAGCATGGTAGCATCCATGGGTGTCGATGCGTTGAAAAAAAATGTGAGGGCAAAGGAAATTCAGACCAAGATAACACACCTAAATCCAAACCTGACTGGATTTTGGAATCGCAGTATTTTTGTTTCGGGAAGTTCATTTTTGTGGGACATTGAGAGCAGAGTCATTGGTCTACTAACTTAAAATTTATTAGCATAGGGGCCGATGTTCAGAGGTGAAAAAATGGTCGCAAATTCCAACAACGAAATTTTCCGCCATAAATTTTCCACCACTCCAAAGATTGTCCACCACTCCAAAGACACCACTTCTGTTCTCCAGCAATTTTTTAAGGGGGCCAATTTTTTTTTTGGGGGAGGGGGTTGGGTTCCGAGGCCATTTTTTATTCTCCGAATCTATGGTCAGGAATACCTTTTTTTATTCTCCGACTCCAGGTCAGCGAACCACTTTTCCCACACTGGTTGGCTAGCTAGCAGTCAGCTGGCACAAGTGGTTGGCATCAGAAAAGCCTGAGGGGAACACTCAACAATTACTGTCATTTGGTTCCTGGAAAACATTTCTTATCATATTCCATTCAGCTGCACTGGCATGCTGTCATATGACTTACCTGTTCTACAGGAGCATAGCTTGCAAACCTCGCTCCCGGTTCAAAGCCAGAAGTTTTGACTCTGGCGTTTCGAAGACCTCCATGCCTCCTCTTGTTGTGTATCCTAAAGCTGTCGGGCCTGCCATTAAAGGTACACCCCGGATACCCACAACGCACTTTCGGTTCAGAAGGGGATAGCTTCTCCCCAGCTCTCTTCCGCTTCGGCATAGTATGATTATCCTACCACCTGTTCTCACAGCACCTTCACAAAAACCTTGAAATTCCCAAAACCGGCAACTCGGAAGAACCGTGGTCAACACACTCTTCAAGGTCTTAAACCTAAGCCGGGTGCAGATCCAATTGTTGGCGGTTCCCTCCATCATCTGGTTGAATTCTCAATATATTTTTTTAATCTAGACGGCGTGATATATCTTCGGTTGTAATATAATTTATCTGCATAAAATATACAGTATGGACTATTTGCAAATCATTGCATGTTCTTTATAATGATGCATAACGTCAGAATAGCGTGGCTCACTAGTGACACCTTGTGGCGAACAGCCGCAGGTAATCCAGTTGATAGATGAAACCGTGAAAACGCACCTAACCGGAAAATACTCGTGAGAAAATACGAGAAAGAGATGCAAAATAAGCGAGGGAAGCAATAAGCGCGAGCTGAAGAAAAAATGTACAGTTGTGAAAAGCCATCTTACAAATAACATGAAGCTGTACCTGATATACAAATTGTATAATAACAACCCTGCATTCATTCTTCCTATTTTTATCATAATCTCTCGCCCACCGTCGTTGGCAGTGTTTCGCCTCTACATTTTAAAAGTTATGGCTTCAAACAAATGAAATGAGAAAGGAAAAGTCGTTTTCACGACTTACCAGAAACGCAAAAAATCATGTGCATTCAGCCGGCACACAGTTTTGACATTCTAGCGTCTGTGTGTCGGTCAAAAGCCTTTCCACCAATTTCCATCATAGGCTATTTCCGGTGGAAAGTTGCCGCTGCCGAAGTTTTTTTTGTACGACGTTAAGGAACTCCTTTACATGCAAAAAAAATCTTCCTGCGTGTCTTGGGGGAAATGGGATGGATGGGGAGCAAATTGCAATTTATTTTGGGCGATTCATCTTATTTCGAGGAATTCGGCAGGTTTTACTTTTTCGAGAAGTCGTAAATTAATTTTTTTCTTCTGAAGTTCGAATCAAACCAGCAGTTTGTTTGTTCCTAGTCTCCGGGGACCAGTTTCCACCACGGAGGAATGGCCCGCAGTGGTAAATTTCCACCGTCGTACGCTGCCGTGTTGGTACTTTTGTTCACCTCTGCCGATGTTAACCCTCGCATTACGACGTTTCTGTGGTAACACCGTTCAGAAGGGGTTGAGCCCACAACATGATCCTGGGAAGTAAGCGTGCTAGGATACAATTATAACGGCGTTGGAAAGCCTGCTTAACTTAAGGTTCGATATTGTTTTATAAACATCGACAGGTTCCATATAAGGTTAGATTTGTACTTTCTAATTATGGCTGTAAATTGCGCGGTGTCACGGGTAGTAGCAGTATGATGAGACAGGCCAACTGAAGATCACGGCTGGGAAGGAGGGGTAGGAGTAAGTAAGAGATAACTGTTGCAACATAATTCCTCCGCACTCGGTAAACAAGGGTGGGGGCACTGGGGGCATGTGCCTCCCATGGGAATGTGGTACCCCTACGGCCAGGAAAAGGCGCCAACGTTATATTTAGGCTACCGGCGGAGGTACCGATACTGGTTGGAATGTCACACCATTGTCACCCATGTGCAGATACGGAACCTGCGGCTGGTTTTCAGGATTGTTTTCCATTTTTCATTCCTATGCGTCTAGACCAGGGGTGTTCTTTGATATGTTTTTGAGGGGCATATGTCCCCTCAGTGTTGGCTCTGTCCCCCAATAATTTAGACTTTTAACATGGGGTACCATGAAACATGCGCCCATGGATGTGTAGCTTCGCATTAACTTCATGTATTTTGCACCCCAATAATCCATAGTGTAATAAAAAAACAACATATACATATATATATATATATATTTATATATATATATATATATATATATATATATATATATACATATATACATATACATATACCAGCCATTTCGGATTATGAAATGGAAATATATGAAAACCCCAATGATATATGAATATATGATTTTATGGCCGGCCATTTTATATATGAAAACTTGCCGGCCATTGCGGAAGCATTTGAACAGGAGGGAGAGGGTTGAAATCCACTGACTTCGGAAACATGGTGATAGGTTTCGCACATTGCAGCGCAAAATTAAGTTGTTCCTACTCATCTTAGCATACAATAATAATGGGTACGTATGAAAAATACTGGTCCAAATCCGGCGACTATTTGTATGAGTGTTGCTTGAGCCACCTCGAAATCCGTTCGCCCCCACATGCAAATACTAGGTACGCCACTGTCCACGCTACTCTATCTGGGATGTGTGAACTTTGAGCCTTAATCACTGAAAGGGGCTTAGACCTCCAATGTAAAAGCCAGCCCTTAAATATAGGTGTTTCTGTGGTTGGGGAAGGGAAGGTGGTGTGAACAGTAGGAGCAGTTCCTCCCACAACCTCAAAACACTGCAGCTTAAAGCTGTGGATTCCCCGGTTTTTCACGCAAACATTTGGAGACATCTTGATAAAAGGCTTCTCTGTTCCTCTGCACCAGCCTTGGAAACCTGTCGATAGCACTGACCATGAGTGTATCCCAGAGTGAGGCCACAAGGTGACCAACCCCCTCCCTGAACTGATAAAACTTCAATTGAAATTGACCTGAAATTAAATATCCAGTGTACTGAAGCTTATAATATTGGTAAGAATACACACAGACATCTTTCAGCCCCCTTTCCATACCATTTCGGAATAAGAGAAGACCACAGATATAATTAATGCTGTTCTCCAACATTACTACCAGGTATTCTTACCAAATGCTGAAATTATTTGCTATCTCAGAAAAAAAATGCACCTTACTTGTCATAAAAAGAGGTGGCTTAGTGCTTGATTCATCTTTTTAGACATGCATGGCCACAAATCCTCTTCTTAATAGCATCGTTTGCACTGCAGTTGGTCCAATTTTTATATCAAGTGCACTCAGTGTGCCTTTTCCTTTAGGGGTCATTGGTCTCTGTGAACCAGCTGATGCACACAGGGCACCTCAAGTTACTAAGATTTACAGTCTAGGATGTGACCATGCAGAAAGAATGCTCCAATGCATATGCACTCCAGTAAGAAAATTGCATTAATTATGCATGGTAATTCACAAGTAAATTGAGTTGACAAAAGCATCATAGTTGGAAATGAGGATATTTCCATCAAAAGGTTAGGATAGGTTAGGTTAGGTTATGCCGCATTTTTTAACATTTATTTTTATGCCATGCTTCCTAAATTATATATCTTGTTTCGTGTTATTTTGCTCACAACCTGAAAAGTAAGCATTTGCAAACAAAATAATTGATCCCATTATCTTAGTCACCTTCATAAACATTGCATTGGAATTCAAATTCAAAGGATTCATAAAAAACACATTAAAGCATAAATTTACCGGTAAACCTAGGTTCATATTTGGCAACTCCAGTTATGGCTTCAGTTTTAATTCGTGAAACTTTAAGGGTCTACGAACGATAACAGGTTGAGGGTTGTTGTATCCTATGAACTGAATAAATTTTGCACCAAACTTAAGAGCATGTCCAATAACCTAGGAATCCAAACCTGGGTACTAATACTAAAGGGTATAACGGAATCTAGTAGGTTTTCTAGTTCCAGCCCTAGTGACATAATCAGGAATGTGCGAGATTTCGAGTATAATCCACCAGGATTTTGGTATATATCGTGACGTCACGTAAACATTCCGAAACGTTTTAAAACCTGGCTTAGATTCATCTGTGGCGCAGCGAAGACATCAGAGTGTTGTTATGATTGGGCCAGGCCGTTGTCATCCCTATGCCTTCCTGCGTGTCGCCTCGAATGGTACAAATGACGTCATCTGGGGTACACATTTTGGGCCGTTTTAATGGTTTGTTATATAGTAAAATGAAAATATGTTCAATTCAACTCACTTCCAAAATCTTATGATATCGCGTCTGTGGTTTTAGAATCTTGTTAGTTGTTATTTTATCAGTTTCAGTCAGGCTGCGAATTAGACGACCACCATCACGAAATGCAGCGTTTTAGGGGACGCTTTTTCTCAAATTCTTACATGACGCAGTTGAGTCAAAAATGGCTCAGTTGTTTACATTGCTCTCTCGTAGGCTTTATGTCTTATGTTGATGTCACACGTCGTGATCGCTGTCTCTGGGTTTCAGTTGTAGTTTTATTGTATTGTGCTGTGTTGTGCTGTATCTTGTGTGGAATTGCACTGGTAACTGTAACCTTTTGTTTAGTTAATGAGTGATGAAAATTGAAATGTGTTTCGTCTAATATGTTAATTTTAATATGTAATATGGTGTCTAATATGTTGATGCCGCTTATCCGGTATATTTGCAGTTTCAGGTAAATTATGATTTCATGGAATTTCTTTCCTAATGCAATACTTATGAATGTGCTGAACATGATGTGACCACTTATTTCCTCTGCAAATGCATGCTTTTCAGTTGGGAGGCAACATATCACCCAAAAATGGGCTTAGAGCTGGGTAATATATCATAAAAAGTAATGTTCAAAATCAAGAAAAATGGTGTAGTATAGCCGAACCTAACCTAGCCTAACCATCTATGCAAGAAAGCAAATTCTTTTTGCAAAAATGGACAATTTCGAAGCAATTATTTCTCAACAAATGTTTAAATTAAGATAAAACCTAACCTTACAAAACCTACCCAGAACTGTTTTTGAAGAAAAAGAAACTAAATTAAAAAGAAAATCCCCCCCGCCCCAAGGACGTTTTTCTAACTTACAACAGAATCATAACCTAGCCTAACTTAACTAAACCTAACCCCCGTGTATGCTTCATAGAGGTAAAATGTGCGTAAAACTTGTTTTGTGGCTCCCAATTAACTGCAATAATAATGCTTATCCTACATATCTTGATTGAGATGGAGAAGGTGGCCTAAAATTAAGTGTCAATGTCCTATGGTTTATTTTTCATCCAGTGGTGGGTAGCATGCAAATATGTCCAAACCCATTGGTATGTTTAAAACAATTTCTCAGTATGATGGAAAAAGTGAGGGCCAGGACGCTATTAACAGATGAATGTTACACCCACCTGGGTTGAAGAAACAGGCTAGCCCTATATATTTGCAATCCAGAATTCCCCACAGAAATGTATCCCTGGGTTTTCCTACTAAGTGATGCAATGACCAATTTGAAATGTTAGTCATCTTCCTTTAGGTGCTCACTGGAAATATGAAAGTGGGCTCTGATGTGAGACACATACAAATTATCCTACCGAAATTAGATGGACAAAATACTTTGCTCTCCACCTTCACTACCTCACACCCAGCCCTGCCAGGAATAGAGTATGGCCAAAAATTGGTCAACGGGTACTCCAGGCCCAATATGGTATTTTAAGGACAAAATATGTCCTTAAAAGTATTGTGAAAACATTTTTAAACTTTGACTTGAACTTTGGAATGACTTGGTTGACAAAATGAAAAAGAGCTGATAAAGTTCATCTAACCAACTCATTAATTTGTTCCAACCACTTTACCTCCGATGATTATGATGCGGCTGAAGCTGATGCTGCAATGGCAACACCTGCCTCTCCCGAAGCCTGGTGCCATTCCATGAATTAACCTGCCTACCAGATATGTATGGTATACAGTGTTGAATCATGCATGTCTGCTGTGCTTGCTGTATTTTGGAGCATCTTGTAACTAAATGAAGAACCAGTTTAACTAGTTTGATGCCACTTCAATTCACATTATGAATATAGCGCGACCACCATCAGCAAGCTGGGACTGGAGCGTGACGGCCTTGCCTTCGTTGTCGGCTTCGTCGCCTACAAAATGTGGCGTGTCAATACAGCGCTTGGCTGTCCGACATCTGAAGCACCGGAGGCGCTCCTGACAACTGTGTCCAGCTCTTGGCTCACCACCATCGGTTTCGGCCGGCTCTACATGCCACAGACCTGGTAGATGGTTGTGGTAGACCACTTGGATTCTGATTTTTGCTCCATCATGGCCTCAACCTGCACCGGCGGGGCCAGCAACGTGAGGCGCCCGGTAGGCGTCATCAGCAGCCGGCAGCCGAGGCTGACTCGAGTTGGGCTGCATGTGCGCATCGGCTTGTTACGCTAGAATTATGTTCGCAGAGCGCAGAGAGGCGGGCATCTAGGCAGGTGTGCCAGCATGTCACCAGCCAGCGATAGAATGTCAACACTCACACTGCCGGTCATCTGTCACCGTCTCTGCTGTGTATCGTGTCGTGTCGCCCGGTTCTGTTCCTTTTCTCCGTGTTTGCTGTTGCCGCCGTGACCAGGGGCGGACTGGCGGCGGCCCCTGTGCTGCTCGTCCTGGCGGCACTTGACACTGCTTTCATGTCGCCCAATCCTGCCGTTGTGTTAGCGTGCTTTGCTGTTGCGACTGTGACAATTTACGGCTGGCGGCGCTTCCGGTGCCGGCCTGTCCTGGCGGCGCTCCCGGTGCCTGCCTGTCCTGGCGGCACTTGACATTGCTCTCGTATCGCCCGGTCCCGCTGTCCTGTTGGCGTGTTTTGCTGCTGCCGCTGTCACCAGGGGCAGACTAGCGGCGCTTCCTACGCCGGCCCGTCCTGGTGGCACTTGGCACTGCTCTCGTGTCGTCCGGTCCTGCCGTTTTGTTAGCGTGTTTTGCTGTTGCGACTGTGATCATTTACGGATTGGCGGCGCTGCCTATGCCGGTCCGTCCTCACGGCACTCGGCACTGTTCTCGGCTCTAGTATTGCTCTCGGGCAGGTGTGGCGTATGCCACTCCATTGTTGCTGATGCTTACCATGCGGCCTATCAGCATTGATTGGAAAGAACGACATACAAAGTGTCCTTTGCTCCACGAACTTTGATTGCGATCCTCCATTCGTGCTCTGAACCGGAACCAGCACAGTAGCCGACTAGGTAGACTACGCCGACGTATAGGATTGCTTTGGGATGATCCAGATCTAATCCTGAACGCATTGCTAGGGAATGCCACCAGTACATGCCTGCCCGCTTTTGGTGCCCCATGTTTCCAGTCCGTTCGCGGATTGTCGCTCCCTATGGTCCTGTCGATCTGAAAAAAATAATTGTCCCCTTCCTTGCCCCCTAAATCAGCGGCGTTGCCACATGATATGGACGGCGGGGGAAGTTAAAAGGTGTCCCGGTCAGTTACTTTTGCCTCGGTCAATCACTTTTCCCATGCAACAACATAATCCCAATGCTAAATTTGATCCAGATTGGGGGACCAGCCTGACCCCCCCCTCCCCCCTCCACCTGGTCCCATCGTAGCGACGCCTACGCTTCGGATATGTCTACTGCATCTTGCCACGGTAAGATCATAATTCTCTGCCGTATTTGACATGTTCTACGTCCCTTTGAAGGCTCTTTCGTGTATAATATGCATATAATAGGTACTGGAGGTCCTTTCCAAAACTTCGATGCTCTAAATTTTTGACGTATACCTCTTAAACCGTTATGCCTTTCCCATAGCGTACATACGTTGCCAGGGGCGTCGATTTGTATCCTTTTGTGGGGGCCATGGCCCCACCAATGTTGATCTTGGCCCCATCAATGTTGATTCCCCCCTCCAATAACCTATGCTATTTTTATGCTGAGAAGAAAGTTAAAGGAAAAAAGTGAAAAACACCATGCTACTTACAAAACTTAGTTGATTTGCACATTTGCACATTTGCACATTTGCACCAACACATTTTGTACTGAAATGAAACAGATTTGAATTCGATAGTGGATTGACTCTCCAACTTTTGCTACAAAATTGAAAATTTTGTGGAAAAAAAACAAAGGAGTTGGATTTCCTTCCACTTTGCAAGCATGACTTACATCATAAAGTGTTGAGATTAGCTGATGCTAATGCATTTTAAACCAGATTGTTTGAAAATCTGCAAAGCCACTAGACAACAATTGCATTGTCATAATGATGCTTGCACACATAACCAATGGCAAAAGCACATGTATATGGAGCTTGAACTGGATTCATTCTACTCAATTTCCAGTCATTGTCAAACTTGCACACAATCCAGTCCAGTCAACAACAATCAGTTTTCATTGAGATTGTGGATATACAAACTATATTTATCTTCAGCAGTCAACCCATCGTACTATAAGCTTGATATTTACCTAGGTACCCACCTATATCCCAATGACAATGTGCATATATTCAATATTGATACGCAGCACCTCAGTCTCGACCTGCACCAAGAGCCACATGTGAGCCAAATATCTGCCCGCTTATGATATCATGGAAAAAAGGCAGCAAGAAGCTGCATGCACACTGTATTATAATTGCTATTCTTGAAGAAAGCAATAGGTATGTACTAAGCCGTAGCTTACAAAACTTTCTAAACGAACCTTGTAAGCAAGGCCATATAATCAGGTACAGTCACTAGATGATTTGAACGCTTCAGACTGATTGATCGTGACGTCACAAGTTCGATGTAGCCCGATTCCTATGCTATGCAGGGAGCTGCTGCGATTTCCGAAAAACAACATATTGGATTATATTGCGCCATTTCGCATGATTCTGGCACCGAAAGAGGGATCGCTTCACTTTCTTCCACTAATCTATCAACCACTTTTGCTCTAGCAATCAAAACTATCGCGGTATATAGCGTGAAAGTTTTCTTGCACACTGCCCAACCCGCATCCCAAACTTCGGTGGCAGTTACGCCCAGCCGTGTGGCGAAGAGGTATGAACTCATACTCAAGATCCAGAGTTGGCGGGTTCGAATCTCTCCAATAACCTTGCTTTTTTAACCGCACTATTTGGAATTTTTAAAATAGGTAGGAACATTACTACGCGCCATCACACATATTGAACACGCTAACTGCAGCCTTAATCCTTGGCAACGCGGTACATAGTTTATCGTCGCTTTACCGAGGCGACGCTGTTTTTGTTAATTTAAAAAATGCAACATAAAGACATAAAAGATCAGTGCAACTATGAGCCACCAGGGCCCTTCTTGGTTGCACTCTGTACACTGAACCAGTTTTCCACCAAATGCGCCGATCAACTCTCCTTGGAATACAGAAAAACAAGCCCCCTATTCTTATAATGATTGTTTATGCTGTTTTTAAAGATGTTCAATGTGTTGCTACTGACAATAGTTTCTGGCAGCTGGTTCCAGTGTTCTACTACCCTGTTGGTGAAGAAAGACTGTCTTAACCTTGTCCTGCTGTGATTAACTTTAATTTTGAATTGATGACCTCTAATTGAATCATTTCTGTTAAATTCAAACAGTTCCCTGAGATAACCCTGTTCCTGACCATGAACAAATTTAAAGACCTCGATGAGATCTCCTCTCAGCCTTCTATATCTAAGTGAAAACATATTCAGTTTCTTCAATCTTTCCTCATATACCAGGGTGCCTATGCCATTCACCATTTTCGTTGCCCTCTTTTGTACTCTCTCTAAAAGCCAACAATCTTTTTCATAACTAGGGGACCAGGCTTGGACACAGTATTCCAAATGTGGCCTGACATATGCACAGTAAAGCTTCCTGATGACTTCCTCACTTTTGTATGATACATTCCTATTTATTGTCCCAAGTATTCTTAGTGCCTTCTTCCTGGCTTCTTTGGTCTGTTCTGATGCCCCCAAATTTGTGTTCAAAATAACACCTAAGTTCTTCTCCCGCTGAGTCACAGATAGTACTTGGCCATCCATCAAGTACGGAGCCTTGATATGCTGCCTACCTACATGCATGATTTTGCACTTATCAAAATTGAATTTAATTTGCCATTTTTCGGACCACTTCACAAGCTCGTCTAAGTCTTTCTGCAGCAAGACCTGCTCTTTGCGCCCTGTTATTGCCCTAAATACCTTCAAATCATCCGCAAATTTCAAAACCTTACTGCTTAGGCCACTTTCAATGTTATTTACAAACACAATGAACAATAGTGGTCCCAGTACTGACCCCTGGGGGACTCCACTAAGAACATTTTGCCATGATGACTTCGTACCATTTAGCATCACTCTCTGCTGTCTATCTAAAAACCACAACTCTATCCATTTTAGGATGTTACCTTCAATACCGTGAACCTGAAGCTGCATCATTAACCGTTTATGAGGTACCTTGTCAAAGGCTTTGCTAAAGTCAAGATATGCTACATCAACCTGATTTCCCTTATCAAATTGTTCTGTAGCAAAATTAAAAAAGTCCAAGAGATTTGTGAGACACGATCGCCTTTTTTAAACCAAAGTTGAGTATCTTGAATCAATCTGTTTCCTTCCAGAAAACTAACTAATATATCCTTGATAATTGATTCAAGTACCTCGCAGACTAGGGATGTGAGGCTTACTGGCCTATAGTTTTCAACTTTCCCTCTTTCTCCTTTCTTGAAAATAGGAACTACATTTGCCCTTTTCCAATCGGTTGGAATTTCATTTTGTGAAACTGATCTACAATTATTATACTAAGTGGAATTGCCAGTTCCTTTTCAGCTTCCCGCAATACCCTAGCATAAATTCCATCAGGTCCTGCTGCCTTGTTTGGCTTTATTTTCCTGATATAATTCAAAACAACATCACTATCAATGAAATCAACATCATGTAACTGATCACCTGTCACTGAGCTGTGGTTCACAGTTGGCAGATTAGTCACATCCTAACCTAACCTAACCTAGCCTAACCTTCCTTTGGAGAAAAACAAAACTAACACATCAAGTTTTAACAACAATTAGCAATATATATTTTGTTTAATAAGACACATAACCCAACCTAACCTAATCTAACATAACCTGCTTTTGAAGAAAAAGCTCCATTTCTGTTAAATTCTGGAACAATTTTTGCGAAAAATGTCCAACTTAAAACACCTAAACTAATCTAACATAACCAAACCTAGCCCATTTGTTTCCTTTATGGAGGCAAATGTGTAGGAACTGGTCTTGTTACCACCTTAAAGCACAATAATTATGGTTAGGTTAGGTTGGGTTAGGTTTTTTCATTTGTAAAATTTCAAGAAAATAATTGCTTGATATTTTTCCAATTTTGTTTTTATAATTGTATTCTCCAGTCAGGTTAGGCTAGGTTAGGTTAGGTTATGTTGCATTTTTAATGTATTTCTTTTAATTGCTATATACCTAAGTCAAAGCCAGTTTTTTTCACGTTATTTTGCTCACAACCTGGAAAGTAAGCATTTGCACAGAAAATGAGTGGTGTCATCAGCATAGTGACATTCATAAACATTGGATTGGAAATTTAAATGAGAAAATATTAATAAAACCCCTAATAGCACACATTTAGTGTCCATTCCTCTGCAAATACATGCTTTTCAATTGGGAGTAAAAATCGATAGGGAACTAATGCGGACATCGATGGCAGCGCCTCTGGTGGCTGTTATTGGTACTATTAACGCATGCTCAAATGTTATGCATTTTGTTGTTTATTTGTGCCATAATTTCAGTGCTTAACGATGGAGAAATTGCCTTAGATCCGTTATCGTCCATTACAATCCATTAGACACTTTAAGCAGCATATATACTGGCTTGTGCAGTTTGCACAATTGGAACTACCGGTCTCTTTGCGAACCTACGGTAAAACCACGCCGTGACTCATGAAATGTCCACTTCGGATGGTGTTGCCGAGACCCCAGAGAGTAAGCAAGAGAAATAAAAAAACAGTTTTAAAAAAATTTGACTCGGGTTTTGAGGTTTTAAAATTTTTAACATGCTGTCAAAATAAGTGAAATTTACAAAGCTACATTGTTTATGAAAAATTGGTAGATGGTTCGAAATTTGTCCACCACAGATCAAAATCTGCATTTAATTGGGAACATGTCGGAACAATTTTTTGTTAACTTCGGAAATAATTAGCCTCGGGATTTTTTTGTTTAATATCCACCGATTCCCAATATTACGCACTGCCATCGGCGTTTCTGGCACTATCCTTCTAATGGACTGAGATAAAAGTTCGAAGCATTTAGGTTCTACCAATGAATCGTCATTAGTTTATTACGTACATAATTTAGCCTTGAGGTCACCTCAGGCAATGTCTCAACCCTCCCCGTCTTTCCGGTCTTATCCTCATACCCCGTCTCGAGGGGGGTCGATAGGGACCCCCTCGTCTAATCTCCAAACTAAGCATCGCACGAAAACGAAAGAGGTGTCATCGGAAAGCGCTCAACGAGTAGGGCCAGACACCCCCCCCCCAATAAAATTCCACAAAAAGTGACGTCACTAGGGGGCCTAGGCCTTCACGACTTACATCATGTTTTTGGCTCTGGGGAGTTCGTTTTGGGGGAGATTTGGAAAAAATTAAAGTTATTTGGAATCAGAAAAGGAAAGCGAAATCAATGAGGGCCATACAATTTTTGGCTACCCAAAATTCAAAAATATATATTTTTTTTATTTCACAATGTTGAGTTTTCAAGTGTTCTTTAATTTTCCTTTTCTAATGGCTAGAGCGGACCGAAAAACATTGGTCGAAGGCAACTTGCTCCAATAAAAAATGCTTACTTTAGCCAGAATCTTCGATTTTAACTCGAATGGGCAAATATCCAAAACTAATAAGTAATCAAAAACGGAAAAAAATCCTCTAGTGCGTCTTGTTGCGTCCCTAAATATAAGCAAATGGTGAAAGTTTCATTAAAATATCTTTATCCGTTAAGGCGTAACGACTGGTTGAACGTTTTTGGAGGTGACCTCTCTTGAAGATAAAATTGACCGCTTTGAAACCTGCTGGATTTAGGGTCAGCACGCTGCAGGTTCAATAATTTGCACGTAAATAACTGACATGACTTGATACGGGGGCAATCTAATTTGTGTTGCCCTATTTACGATGTCATTGCTTATCGCGCAGATTTTTGGGCCGACTTCAATT
Organism: Ashinkailepas kermadecensis; assembly: GCA_034440615.1. NCBI lineage: Eukaryota > Metazoa > Arthropoda > Thecostraca > Neolepadidae > Ashinkailepas > Ashinkailepas kermadecensis. The sequence continues at coordinate 87,779 of JAOTOM010003563.1, forward strand.
TGTTTACGGTATGGTCAATTATCTTTCGAACATGACCTGTACAAAGGACTGGTGACTGTCAGATCATGTCAACTATACACTCGATGCACCATTTCTTCAACGAATTGACACATGAAGTGTAATGATCTTGAGGGATGCAAGATCGCTATTCTAGGGCGGCATGCATCATTTTGCACGTAGAAAAACAACTTACGCCGTACATTTCGGTATGTATTGATGTAGCGTCATGCACATATGATTATACATGACACCATGAATGCGACACGATGAAATTGGAAACGCACAACGTGGAAGAAACATACAAATGCGTCAATAGCGTCACATCAGCTTCGCTGTGATCACCACTGTAATGAGCCCTGTTCCTTGGTCGTGCACACAGTCACTCCACAACGACCTACGATCCACTCCACAAGACACTAGGCTTTGCTGGGTGTTCAGCGGTAGGTCTTACTGCGGGGCCGACGGCGAGTCTTGCTGCGGGACCGGCGGCGAATCTTCCTGCGGGGCCGACGGCGAGTCTTGCTGCGGGGCTGGCGGCGAATCTTGCTGCGGGGCCGCCGGCAGCAGTCCTTGCTGCAGGGCAGACCGCAGCAGGCCGTGCTGTGGGTGCTAACGGACCGGTGACAGATCTTGCTGCGGAGCCAGTGGCTGTAAATATTAGACATAAAAGAGCAGTGCAACTATGAGCTTCAGCTGCAATTCCAGTTTCTTATTGCATTGCTTAAGCAATAGTGATACATGTTATATGTATGTTAACATTCACCAAGATCATTGAAACATGTCTGATAAAGTAAATAGCAAGATACAATATTACAAATAGATTATCCTTAATTTTACCTGCTACATGTGCTTTAAATCTCATCTCAGGAGGGACGCAGCCCCTCCTGATGGGATTCAACCCTTCCGGCTTTGGCCTACTACACCCTAATGCCCAGTTGGCATCAGTGCTACGGGCTCATCAAAACAATAACCAGGACAAGACCGACCCGTGGATATTGAGCCTGTGCCCAGCCAGGGCTCTTTTATGTTCATAATGGGGCGCATGCCCGTTCCGGACATATATATATATATATATATATATATATATATATATATATATATATATATATATATATATATATATATGTATATATATATGTATATATATATATTATATATATATATATATATATATATATATATATATATATATATATATATATATATATATATATATATATATATATATATATATATATATATACATCAAGGTAATATATGAAGCCAGAGATTGTTTGAATGCAGGCTACCATTAGCTTTCTTTGTATAATAATACGGAGATGAACAACATTAATAACAAATAGAAAGTATGCAATTAGAGGTCATCAATTTAAACTTAAAGTTAACCATAGCAGGACAAGGTTAAGACAGTCATTCTCCACCAACAGGGTAGTTGAACATTTGAATCAGCTATCAAACTCCATTGTAAGTAGCAGTACCCTGGACATCTTTAAAAACAGCTCAGGCAAGCATTATAAGGATTAGAGAGGTTCATTTTCAGCATTCCCGGGAAAGCTAATTGACAAATTTGGTCATTAACTAGTTAATTGTGTCCACAGAGTGCAACCAAGAAGAGACCCTGCCAGTGGCAGCGGAACGACCTCAGTTAAGAGGGGGGGGGGGCACCTCAATTTATTCTCAAAATGTATTGGAGGGTCGGTCATACGACCTAATCTACGCCAAAACGTGATATACAGATTATATCCACTTCATTCTGCACCCATGACGTCCACACACTTGATGATTCTTTTCGCAAATATTCCTTCATCCCAACTACGGTGCATCCAGATCCCACCTTTTGACGTGAGAAGGAGCTGCAACTTCTTACGCAGGTGTGGAGTGCGGAATGGTCGGGAACCAATTTTCCGTTTTCAGCAATGTATAAATATTTCAAGACCATATATAATGTACTTTATGGACCGGCCTTCGGCCTTCGAAGTTGATGCCTTCGAGCGGCATGCGTGCTCTGGTGGATACAGAACGCCGGTCCTGTTGTGATATAGCGACTGCCAGGCGCACTGGGTTCAGGTTCAGCATATCACGCAGGTCCGATACCTACGGGAGGCGTACTTTTTTCCCGATAAGGAGCATGGCCACTGTGTCAGATAATTTGACGCGGAACGTAAAATATCACGTCAGAACACTTATCATAAATGCTTACTCTTCTTGGATTTGGCCACTTAAATCATGCAGCTCCGTCCAAAGTTGCGTTATTTTTCGGCATTTCTTTTTAACACTTCAGCAGAGACAACAAAAGTAGCACAGCTTTATATATAACGTGACTGGCGCGCGAATTTATATCCCGAATCATAACGTCTATTGCATTATTTGGGCCAATTGGATATAATGAGCTAATATTTAAAGTGGCGCAAGTACAAGTACGAGCTATCGAGTGGTACCATTATTTCCTCAGTCATGTACTCGCCGCAACATCTCTGCAAAGTTTGTTTAGGACGTTAAAGTCAACAGGTGATTTCGATGTACATTTAAAAAGCACATCATGCAATTTTTTACTAGGCTTGTTCTTGATTCCGATCGGAGTATGAATTGACTCAGAAATCAGCCAAAATTTGTCGGCTTTATGGTGAAGTCGACTCACTTGAAAAAAATTGTTGGAGTCGGAGTAGGAGTAGTTGAGTCGCCAATCGTAGCCAGAGTCTTGATGGGTTTGACTGGGAACAAAATACCTGATTTTAACAATAATTATAGGTTTTCAACTTTCGAATAAAAAACATCGTTGCAATACCTCTTCAAATACATGGCACTATATGCAAGGCACATGAGCATCGACCTGCTGTGGAAAGTGTGAGCCACTGTCAGGATTGGTTATTTGATATAGTAATTTAATTCCGTCAGTTGTTTTACAGCTTGCTAACCAACATGAAATTCAAGTTAATTCCGCAATTTTGAGACCTAGTTCGGTCCCATCCACACTGCGCAGCAGTTTGGATGATCGAGATGGTTTTAATACGGCGAAGAATGTCTCTAAGATGTTCCTGGGGTTTAGACATATTGTGCACATAATAAAACACGACCTTCAATATATCAGGAGGTACTGAGTTCGAATGCAAGAACAATGACACGCGTTATATTATAGTACTCAACGTTTCGGCCAGTGGCCAGCGTCAGGAGCAGGGGGGGGTGAATTCCGGCTCTATAACACAAGCAAAAGTGGGGAACATTGGCCAATACTTGTGACGTCAGACGGCGTACAGTGTGTAGAACTATAGCAACCGATCTCAACGATGTGAACTAACTCGCAGCCTGGCTGACATGATAGTGCGGAGCGGTGGCGGATGTGATTATTACAGTTAAAAGTCTCGAAAATTGCGTAACATCCGGCGATATCAACGCATTCCTTTCTTTTTGTATTTGCATTCCGAACGTCTGCTGGGACTTTATCTATTTTATTTAGGACTTCACCTATTACCATAACAATGCTCCATAATGGCAACCACAGACAATGCTGAATCGCAACCTCGGATAGTCAGCACATATGCAAGCCGGATGATGTCACCCAATGCTTTTTGGGCACTAATGTCTCGCACCCCTTTTTGGAGCGGAATATTCTATCTTGTTGATATAACCTTGGAGTGATGTTTAATGTCAGGAGTGATGTTTAAAAAAATTAAAACGGCAAAACCCGTGACAACATACACGTGGAATATAGAAAAGCCTCCTCAGTGCTACAGACAATCACAAAAACTCACAACGAACCACAAATAGTAAAACATTATCCACCGGCACACCTCTAAATCAAAACAGATAACCTACTCTAAATCACACTGTAAACAAGCTGTAACCGGAAACAAAGCCATGCGTTTAGTACTAAATCATCTCTGAGGGATTAGTACCAGGTTATCTGATTGTTAAGGTGGCATGAGGAAATATTGGCCTAAATATATTTCCGGCTCATACTTTCTCAGCGATAATTTAGTACTAGACATCCAGCAATGTTTCCGGCTCATTTACGAGTAGGTTATCTGATTGCATAGGTATTGCAATCAGATCGCATAGGTTATCTGATTGGGTAGATTGCGTACCCTGAGGAAATATGGGCTTTAAAATAGATTTCACTCACTCTCCCTCAGAGAGGATTTAATACTGAACGCCTGGCTTTGTTTCCGGTTCCAGCTTTTTCCAGTACGATTTAGAGTAGGTTATCTGCTTTGACTTAATGGTGTGCCGGTGGATAATACTTCCCTATTTGTGGTTCGTGGTGAGTTTTTGTGAGTGTCTGCAGCACTGAGGATACTTTTCTGTACTTCACGTGTATTTTGTCACGGGTTTTGCCGTTATCCATTTTTTTAGAGCATCACTCCTGACGCTGGCAACTGTCCGAAACGTTGAGTACTATAATATAACCTGTGTCATTGTTCTTGCATTCAAACTCATTACCTCCTGGTGTATTGAAGGTCATGTTTTATTCTGTGCACACTATGAGATTGCTTTATCTTTATTATTCCTTCCTGCTGCAATCAGTCCTCTAAATGGTTAGCAAGTGCTTAAAGGTGAATGATGCCTTTATTATGTGAAATATGCTTTCAGCTTTCACTGCAATTAATACTACATTTATGGAATTTCTGACGTTCGAAGAAATGGAATGTTCCCACTGCATAACCATAGCACTTCACTTCGTGCGTATATTTATGGCTGGAGTCGAACCCGGAATATGGCATAATTTTCAGGATTCGGAGTCGGAGTCGGGCTGGGCAGGACCGGGTAGCTCAAGTTTAAAGTTGCCATATTTCAAGTAAGGCTTCCTCGCTTTGTGGTCTTACTCGCAACAATCATGAAGAACCCCTTCATAAAAAATTGGCCCGCTTCCTTCAAAGCATATTATGCAGGCCTTGCCTTAAGATCAACTGGGTAGCGCGATACGAAACAAACAACTGTTTGGAACTCCATTGACTCCAATTGTGGCCTGCCTGTCATGCCGCAAAATATGAGAGATATTTTACAATTTGGCGCGCTGAAGGCGAGCCAATTTGGATATTTATTATGAGCGAATGTGACATCTTGAGACTGTATTTTCAAATTTAAGGAGGACATTTTAATATTGGTACCCCCTCTCAGTTTTAAGATGGGGCACGGTATCCACGTGCCCCTGCTGTTCCGCCACATACGACTCCTGTGGCTCATTGTTGCACTGATCTTAATGTCTTTCTGTCTTAACCCTCGCACGGCTGGGGGAGATGTAGATGCCAACATTTGGCATTAGCTGTCAACATGCAACCAACTAAAAAATATCATAACACTGCACCACGGAGGCTTTGGTCTCTGTTTCCTTCATTGTAATCATCTTGAGTCTGGGTAGCATGGCTTCGACACGACTCCAACTCCGACTACGACTCCCCAGTCCTGTTTCCAAGAGGGGTTCCCATACATTCTGACGGACAGCATCCATTATATGGCGCTCGGCGCGGGCACTGCTCTTTTGCTGCTGGCTTATCAACCAGATAACGATTGCAGATCACAGACATTCGCCAAACACAAATTTGCGAGGGGTTGAAAGTGTCATCATCATCAGCTCTGACACTGCAAGGCACCTGAATGAAAAAAATCAAGACAGAGTGCGCAGATCTTCAAGCATATTTATTTATATATATATATATATATATATATATATATATATATATATATATATATATATATATATATTTATATATATATATTTATATTTCTCTCTCTCTCTCTCTCTCTCTCTCTCTCTCTCTCTCTCTCTCTCTCTCTCTCTCTCTCTCTCTCTCTCTCTCTCTCTCTCTCTCTCTCTCTCTCTCTCTCTCTCTCTCTCTCTCTCTCTCTCTCTCTCTCTCTCTCTCTCTCTCTCTCTCTCTCTCTCTCTCTCTCTCCAATTTTCAGTTTAAAAACAACAGGCTATGTCAGGTTTGTCCCTTCCCCTTCAGACCCGAGTTGTCTCCCCTTTCTATCCTGATCTGTCACCCGTAATCTCTGGGACGTGGTTATGACTAATACCAATACGGATTACCAACGTTTGTTTTTATCCACCACACTTCGGCCGACGTAATTTGTTCTGATGGTTCAAGCTCTTCATTTGTTCATTGTTCATGCATTTGTTCAACCAAACGACCTGATTAGATGGCGTAGAATACTGAGTTGGCGTTTATGCTAGATGAGATGATTTTGAGCTTTAGCTGAAGACTTCCACCGGCGGTCCGTTGACTGGTAGGACGTCGGCGAGCCAACACGAAACTAACTTATGGATAAGTTAGCGGTCACGCGAGAAACGATGACTTGCATTGGCGAGTAGCTTGTTTGCTATATGAGGTTCATCATGAACTTACTCCAGCCAGCAAAATGCTGCAAGTGGCGGGCAAGCTAGATGTAGTATATGCAGCCCCAGTAAAAGGCTGAGGTCAACGGAGTGTCGTCGGGTGTGTCCAGCGTGCTCGGAACGCGAGAATGGAATGTGGTTAGGGGATAGGCGCAAAGTCGAGTTTTAAGAAGACGGTAATTGTGTCGCTTCTCATGAGTGATGGGTCAATGGGTCATATAATTACATGGGGAAACCCGGGCCAGGTGCCAGCAACGCTTGTGAGCCTGTATTTAGCACCGAATGTTGTCTACACGTTTGCGCACATGCATCAACTGTTGTTTTGTTCACGGCCGTGCCCCATATTGTGTGGGTTCGAATCCCGCTACCAACTGCAGGACCTATCCCCTCGCGGGCGCGGCGTGAGAGATGCCTATGCTAAATAACCATTGCAGTTGAAAACGTCGTTAATTAACACATTAATTCTGATTATTATTAAATGTTGTTTGGGTTTGATTATCTTTGCGACACCGTTGCGTGGAGGGTGGGGGTCCGACACGTGAGTTCTGTCAATGACAGGGGAATTATCCAACCTCAGAAACCCTGCTTCGCTGTTTACAACTTGGCCTTTTGGGTTCGATTCTTAGATGCACCGCCATGGGGTTAATGTTAAGCTTTCACGAAAAGTGTTTGGGGGGGGGGGGTGCCATGGCGCCCACGGTCCCCCCTGCCTATGCCTTAGCCAATGTTCCTATGCCTATCTCTGGGTATACACCGGCGGCTATGACGGCGTATATGATATCCCGGAAATATTATAATAATGTTGTAATACAATTAATATATGATAATGTTATATACCTGGCGTATCTCAACGCCAACCACATTCACAAAAGTAATGTAAAATTTTAGTACAACAGTTGCGGCAACTGGTACCGAAATAGTGCCCGCGGTATCTGAGTGGTGGCCGGGCTGACAATGCTGGTACTTTGCCGCTACCAGGAAATGTTGACCGAAATTGTCCGAAATTCGATACCGGTGCCGGCACCAGTCAAACGCGCCGGTTCTTTGCCGGTACCCATACAACTAGGTGGACGATGAGATCGTTGCAAGACGTTGCTAATGTGCAACATATGAATGGCTGATCTCAGAGTGAGCTTAGGCCAATGACCTATGATGGCCTTTCGGCGCTAAATATCACTTCCAGTGTCAGTGCGACACTAGATCAGTAGCACAGGATGACCTCAACATGTAATTTGTGTCTGGGGAGTGACAACATTTTGTGGAAGATCTAACAGCACCGCAAAAGTATCCTAGCACACCTTTCCCACAAAGGAACATTGATTTTCTGTTTATGTGTCTGATTTTGGCGCACTATGTATTATCACAGAAACGGACATCGATTGCATTGAGAATATTTGCCAGTAGTAAATACCCGATCTAGCAAGTACTCTAATACTTGGGAGTACATGTCCAACACTATATCAGCTGACTGACTGATGATTATAGCAAGAGCGCCAGAACGAGACGTCGCGGGTCGAAGTGTTTGTTGTTTGTATTAGTGGTAAATAAGTGATATATAGTTGATTATTGATGAGTAAGAATTAGTGGTAAGTTTGTTAGTGGTAGATAGTTAAAGAAGAGTGTCCATACAGCAAGTTCCCTTCCTGCTGCTGCTCTGAGAGTAAGTACCTATTATAGGCATATAAACTTGGTGCCAGTGGATCATGACACATCCACAGTTCATGATCTTCACCACAAATATTATGGGACACAATGGCGCGGACTCTGGACTGTCAGGCTTGACTTTTTATGCGCACCAGTATTGGGCATCGTACTCTAGCCACCTAACTGCGGAACTTTCGGTAATTCTGCAGCTTAAGGTATTTTCTGATTTCTTGGAATTTCTTTTTTTTAATGCAATGTTCATGAATTTACTGAACATGATGTAACTACTCATTTCGGTATTTCTGTCTTAAAGGGTGTTTTTGGAATTTTCGGATTTTTGTCCCGGAATATTATGTTTATTAACGTGATTCGGAAGATGCGATCATTCGTTTTCTCCGTAAATGCTTACGTCTCGGTTAATCTTAGCGATAATATCTATAATGCGCCATATATGCCACACCGCTGTTGTTTGTTGCATAATTTATCCATCCTCACCTGGCACTTCTCAGACGTGATTAAAGGGACATTCAACACTTCACGCAGTTGATTCAACACTTTTTCACGTCGAAAATGCTTAATTTCCGCCTCTTTGCCACATAGATGACACCACCATTATTTCACCGCAACGCCGGAAAAAAACTAAGCTGAGCACGGCTTCCGGGCGTGATGTACGGATGACGTCACGATAAATATTACGCTTGTTTTGAAATTTTAATATATAAGTTTATATTAGTTTAGATAAGAGTAGATTGTATTACGTTAGGTTAGGTTAGGTTCGGTTAGGTTTTCCTATTTAATTATTAATTATCATACTGCTTGTTGGACAAGACCGAGCAGAAGCACACTCTTTTAAATATCACTTCGCGGTCCGTCACGATAAACATTACGCTTGTGTTTTTAAATTAAAATATATGAGTTTATATTAGTTTAGATAAGAGTAGATTGTATTATGTTAGGTTAGGTTACGTTAGGTTAGGTTAGATTTTCCTATTTAATTATGAATTATCATACTATTTGTTGGAAGTCGTGATGATAGACGAGACCGGGGTCACAGGGGCCACTTTGAGGTCAACCGTTCGAAAATGGCTTCGGTGTGTGGAGGTTGTGATCCAGTGCCATATGATATAATCAAACTTTGCTATAAGGACAACCAAGCGAGCTTAGACTTCCTTAAACGCCACGGAGTTCTTTCTGCCGGAGTTGTCTGCTCTAAGTGTTCCAAGGCCTGCAGGTTGCAGGAGAGTAGGCATCGGTGGGAGTGCACCGAGACGTTTCGTGTCGCCAGAAGGAAGGAGAAGAAGAGGTGTGGGTTCGTCACAAGCGACTACAAAGGAACTTTTCTCGACGGAACCCGCCTGGAACCGTGGCAAGTTGTGTGTTTTATTAATCTGTGGTTAGATAAAGCCGGGACCATCTCATTAAGGTATGTGAACGTTTGTAGCGTTAGCCAATCGAAGCCTCAGTCCCATGCCTATGACGTCATCATACCGTACCGACGTGACTATGACGTCATCGTTCAAATTGAAAAGTAAGCATTTACGGAGAAAACGAGTGATCGCATCTTCCGAATCACGTTCATAAACATAGTATTCCGAAAAAAAATCCTAAAATTCCTAAAACACCGTTTAATAAAAATTTACCCTCATTTCCTCCATAAATGCATGCTTTTCAGTTGGGAATCAAAATAACAGCACAAAATTGGAATGGAGTTGGGCAATATATCATAAAATAATGTTAAAGATGAAGAGAAAAGATGCAACATAACCTTGCCTAGCCTAGCCTACCCGGCCATGCAAGAAAGCAAATTCTTCTTTTAAATGGAAAATTTCCAAACATTTTTCTCCCTAAAAATGTGAAGAGTAAAAAAAAGTAATCTAACCTAGGGTAAAGTAGTCCATCTATCGGTAATCTTTACCTTTCGGCCGACATATACTGCCAAGGTTAGTGATTTGTAAAGAGGTGTACAGTGACGTCACAGGAGTCAAGGAAATGACGTCACAGGAGTCTGGTGTCGATGACGGGCACGAACATAACCTAACCTAACCTAACCTAACCTAACCCAACCTAACCCAACCTAACCTAACCCAACCCAACCTAACCTAAGCTAACCTAACCTAGCACATCGACACCCAACTCTTGTGACGTCACTTTCCTGACTCCTGTGACGTCACTGTACACCTCTTTACAAATCACTAACCTTGGCAGTATGTGTCGGCCGAAAGGTAAAGAAAGCCCATCTATCTGGGTTACTTTTGATAAAAATCATTTTTGAGGGGAAAATTTCCAACTTAAAAAACTTTCAGGAAAAGCCTAAGCTAACCTAACCTGACCAAACCTAACCCCTTTGTATGCTTCATGGGGGTAGAATGTGTGTAAAACCTGTCTGTGGTTACCTTAAACTGCAAAAATACCAAAATTTCAATACTCACTTCATACGAAAAGTTCCAAATCTTCTGGAATATGCCACTATTATGTGAAACACTAGCGCAACCAGGGGGGGGCCAAGGGGCCATGGCCCCCCCGAAATTTTTTGGGGCCCGGTCCGAGCCAGGGGCCCGCGAAGCGGGCCCCTGGCTCGGAGTGGGCCACCCTACTCAGAGCCCTGGCTAGGGGCCCGCGAAGCGGATCTGTGGCTCGAATCAGGGGCCCTTTGAACCAACTGAAAATCTGGGGGCCCGTTTTAACCAGGGCCCGCCTCGAACCGGGGCCCATTTTGATTCAGGGGCCCGCATTGAACCAATAGCCCGCTTAGAACCAGGGGCCCGCTTCAACCTGGGGCCCTGTCTTGAACCAGGGGCTCTCTGGAACCAGGGGCCCGCTTCGAACCGGGCCCACTTTGATCCAGGGGCCCGCATTGAACCAATAGCCCGCTTAGAACCAGGGGCCCGCTTTTACCTGGGGCCCGCCTCGTTTTAGTTTTTACAAACATAGTGGCCCGCTCAAAAGTAAGTGCATGTTTTCCGCAGACTTTTTTAAAACATGAGGGGGGCCCGCTTGCGAGGGGGCCCGCTCTCCAACCGTGGCCCCCCCGAACTGAAATCCTGGTTGCGCCACTGATGTGAAACATAGGTCGTCTGGAGGTACAGTGACTCGTCTCAGGTTTGTTGACTGTGGGTCCAAAAGCCAAATATTCGCATGTATTTTGGCGAGGGAAGGGCAAGTTGTCCAAAATATTTCTTCAATTTCTCATTGAACTTCGGTCATTAGCAGGTCAGTCTTCTTGGTGTGTATATTTTGGCTTCACTTGGAAGGAGGCTGAAGCAGCACTGTGGGAGCCAGGCATTTAAGAGAATCCTTGGTATAGAAATGATTCAAATGTTTCTAAAAAGGTGTGTGTGTGTGTGTGTGTGTGTAGGGGAGGGAGAGTGGGTGATAGCCATACTTTATCACATAAGCTTAATGCATAAGATCCTGGGTTTGCCCCCACCGCAAGCCTTTAGACAGAGGCATGGCCCACACTTTTGATTGTGGAGGAGCCATCGATGGAAGTCCCAGCAACAGCAGGCAGATTGGCAGATGCTTATTTACCTAGGTACATATCTATGTGTACCAGACTGTTCCAGAGTTCAACTATGTATTTTAGTTCTGGATTTGGAGTGTACCTGCACATGTCAGCTGTAATTTCTGGCGCAGGGAACATAATGTTCAGATTGCATTGCTGGGATCCATTCATTTTTAGGACGGGTTTTGGTATATTGAAGCCTTTCAATTCCCTTATCATTAAAACAAATGCAAGCCTACGTTATATATAGTACCTACAAATTTGTGGCTATGAGTGACCAAAAGCGTCTGGGCCCCAATGCACCCTTAAATGTGCGTGCAGGATCCCCAATGTGCTGCGAATTCTTTTTATGGTGGCCCACTGATACTCCAGACATCTTGGTGGCTTAAAAGTCGAATTATTTCAATATAAACAAGCTTAGTGAGCTGCAAGATGTTTGAGAAACCCCTAGTGCATTATATTGTTTTTTTGTTAGACCCACTGTATCATGAATTTTTAGTTTGAATGCCTCATAACTGCAAAACAGTTTTGTTTTCTTTAGACAATTGGTTTGGTAATCCTTCAGAGCTTTCCTGGAGGTCATCCCAAGATTCAGAGGGTCTTAAATCTCAAATCTCAATAACTCAAATATCTATAAAGGGTACTCAATACTCAATACTGAAAGGATCTAAAATATCAGACTGTTCTCATCATTCATCCTCTGCCTGTCTATTGTATCCGCCACGCCCCATGCCCCAAGTGTTTAACTGAACATATAAAAATGGTGTGAAAATGTGTTATTGAATTATTTGGGGGTAGTGTTGACATTGTGCTTACATATGGATTCGCTCTTTTCCAGATATTCTGTTGGCCTCGTTGCCTCACAGACAATGGATGTGTATACATTTGAAAGAATTGTGGGCCAAAGGAAGAGAAAGGTATGTATTATGTGCATCAGAAGCAATTTTGGCTTGTAGGTAATGGTGGAACCACTGCAAGTGGCGGACCTCTGCAATTTACGTTGGGAAATAGCACTTCTAACCGTAATGGGTAGTACACCCATTATTGGATATCCTTCGTGAAATTGTGTTTAATGTCATTGGCCCTCTTGGAATACTGTAGTGGATTAACTAACCAACTTATTTAACTTGAGCTTAAACTAACGATGTATATTTTTAACGTTTTTGCCAACTCATGGTGTTTGATGTGTGTGACGGCAGCAATCATTCAGCGTATATTCACGCTCAGTTTTATATTGATGAGAAAATCGAATTCACCAATATTAACGTCAAGTATTCTCAATAACGTGTCACATATCCACGTCACGCGTTTTTGCCGGACATCTTACCTACATAGGTCATTGCTTTGTCGAGTTTTTTTTGTGTTGATGTGTATCCCCAAGTATGTGGCCTTTAGTCACATTTAGGGTTCTACATCCGCCCCGGCGACTAGCAATCCGATATGGGTCGTGAATAAACTGGTGACCCAGGCTATAACCTACTTACCACCATGCCTCAGACACTTTTATAATATAAATGCACTTATGGGTGGTAGCGAATGCTAAGCGATCAGATGACCTCCGAAATGATATTCAGAATATCTTTATAATCATATTTGACATACGAATATAAAATCAAATAATCATGTTTTCTACCCAAGGACTAAAACATTAAATACTTTAACATAGGACATTGTTAAGCTTGATATGCTCGTGTCATTCGATTTCGTTTCTGTATCCTCAATAACGTGTCACGTGTCGAGGTCGGACATTGTACATGGTTTTGTTTGTCGGTTTTGTCGGACATTGTTTTGTTATACTTACCTAGGTCATTTAATAGATCCATGTTTTTTAATTAAACTGATGTGTAGTTACATGTACGCAGTCTTTAACCACGCTGAGGATTCCCCATACCAATAAGCCCATGAGCAACTCCCGCGAAAAGCAGTCCGATATCAGTTGCAGATGAAACTGGTGACCCCGGTCATGGCTCAGCAGAGGTCACCACCAGGTCACAGCCTCACGTATCAAATAGGCTACCATCAAGCATGCCGCGAACGTGAACCAAAAATGCGATTTCCGAAAAAGTACCGATATTTTTTCCGCGATAATCGTCTGAGATAAAAGTATAAAAGACAATAAAAAGTCATGCTTTTCAACGTGATGGTTAAGACAGCCTAGGGTCTAACCTTGGACCCAGTGTAGCTTCATGTGTAATTAATTGTCCATCGATTTCGCTCATTGTCTCGTCATTTCTGCTCAATAAGGTGTCGCATGTCCATGCTGTGGATTTTTGCTGGGTATTTCCTGTTTCACATGGAGAAGTCATGAGCTGTTCAAGCCTGAAGATTTCTCGCCAAACTAGGGGGAGGGTGCAGGGCTGAAAATGTCCAGATTGTATTGGCAAGATGGCATGCTAACATAATCAGGTCATACAACCAGGGGATAGTCTGGACGCCCCTAACCCGGCCGAGATCTTCACCCATGTCGTTGACCCGGCCTCTCAGTTTTGATGTGCATCCCTAAGTGCACGGCCATTAACCACACCGAGACTTTCTGTATGCAAGTCAATCCATGATCGAGACCGGAGACTGGCATTCCGATATCAGTTGCAGAGAAACATGGTGACCCAGGTCATAACCCAACAGAAACCTCCACTAATTCACATACATATATATCATAAATACTACAACCATAGGTGTCAGCGGACGAGAAACAATGCGGAGATGTCAGAAATTATACCTGGAATAACATATCAACCAGTAGAAGGCACCATTGGGGTCTCCGGATGAACGAAGGCAAGTGGTCGTCCATGGAGTTTCCCTGCTGCAGGTACAGGATCGAGCACCATATCGCGACAGGGAACTTGTGAACTGCGCTTTCTTAACTGCGAGTGAAAACATCCACGCTCTTGTGTCCAACTGTCGCGGATGTGCAAGTAATTCAGAAATGAGTACAGCTTCTTTCGGCAATTCGGCAGTGTTTTATAATTTATAATGAGTGCGTTATATTCGGCGGAGGGGCTCGGTTGCGAACATATTGCTCAAATTGTGTTATATATGCATTGAAAAAATCTGATTTAGCCGAAATTCACTATAAACTTACCGAAATCGGGCTCACCTGCCGACTATGGTGCGCGTAATTCAAAATTATGTATACTATATCATATTGCCGACTCAACATTGGCGTTACAGTCTTCATCTCACAGCCTTCCCGCTTAGCTTAGCCACATAAAACCGTTCAGCCCGGCACACTACCCCGACTGACGTGGTCGAGCGGTTACTCGGCCTCGAGACACACAGGGTGCATGTCGTCATGGCTACGAAATCGGCGGCCTGCTGGCGCTGAGCAGGTGCCGGTTGGACCAGTACCGCATACATTCCGCCATAAAACCTTCCCATTGAACAAAGAATGTGACCTCTTGAAATAAAATATTGACGTAATAGCCGCAAAAAGCAAGCCAAGCGCCAGGCCTAGCTTTGAGGAAAGGAATGAGGACTTTATATTCTGCAACAAAACGTTATAAGGCTTGAAAATTGTGACATTCGGTCTAGCCAAGTCGTGCCTGGTCGCTTTGATGAACTTTTTCGCATATACGAGGGAGTATCGATCGAGCATCTCTCTCGCTCGTAATATCCGTTTTGGGATGTGTATTCAAAACGTTTTAAATCACGTTTCTCTTCCAAATGGCTAAAATGTCATCAAATTTTAACACGAGACACTGTGTAGCATGATACGCAATATGCATGGGTTAATCGGCTTCGTCAGTTGATTTGGTCAAGTGCAACAATCCAGCAAATAACCCGTGACGTGGACATGTGACCAGTTGTTGAACATTCCTTGTGAAAAAAAGAAAAATCAATGGAATGTTGTATTAGTTCGTTATTATGCTTTATGGTACATCAACTGCTGCGGTTATATAGCGTCCATTCGCTTGTTGGTTACACAGGGGAATGTAACTCAGTTTCCTGAGTCATACGACTAAAACACTTCCCAAGGAAGTTTGTGTTTGAGATACTGGATAGAATGTTATTCTAGGTGTCATTTCTGAGATCCCCGTATTGTGTCTTATGTGCTAAAGCCTAAGGTTGCGGTATTTATGATGCATTTGGATGTGAACTGGTGGTGATCTCTGCTGGGTCATGAATTGGGTAGTCAGTTTTCTCTACAACTGATATCGGATTGCTAGTCCTCGGTGCTGCTCATGGGTAGATTTGCATGGGGAACCCTCAGAGCAGTTAACGATCGTGTACTTGTGGATGCACATCAAGATTGAAAAAGTGAGTCAACTCAACCTCCATGGGTCAAACGAGAATACCCTGACGTGAACATGTCACACGTTATTGAAATTTTCCAACATTTTCTTCACGAGAAAATGAGCGAAATCGATTGAACAATGAACATGAAGCTATATATTGTATCATGTCAAGGTCTATAGGGTTTTAACCATCAGAATAGTGTGGTTGTTTGTGGGTTTGTTCACTAATATGTCAATAACGATTAGCTATACATCATTCTAGATATCATTTCAGAGATCACCTTATTCGTTCGCATCCGCTGCCACCCATATTTGTAGTTGGTGTGATACAAGTGGCTGTGACATGGTGATGACCTGTGCTGGTCATGGCCTGGATCATCAGTTTTATCTGAAGCTGATATCGGATGGCCAGTCGCGGTCGTTGCTCATGGGCTATGGCTATGGCTCATGAGCTCATATTGTTCCTGGCTTGGGGAATCCTCAGTGTGGCCGTATACTTGAGGATTCGCATCAAAATTGAAGACGAAAAACTTGGGTCGCATCAATGATCTCTGTTCAAACGAGACTATGTCCAGCAAGACCAGTTACGTGGAAATGCAACACGATATTGATCATCCTTGATGAGAAAATGGCGAAATGATAACCTCATGTATATGAATATGAATCTGAAGGTGAATATCGAACTCCTGCTGCCGTCATACACGTAATTTTGGGGCTGTTTAACCCTCGCAGCGCGGGAGGATGTTCTACCACACGCAGTGCGAGAGGTTCAATTTCCCCACCCCCACGAACCTTTGCTCGAAGCAAGTTAGATAGATTATGTAAACGACGTGACATAGCTACATGCTTGAACTTCTTATACCTTTTTTGGTTGACCTTCCAGGTCAGGCCAAGCAGATCAATGTCGGGATGGAGTCAGTTTTCGCCGTAGCTTCCGAACCTTGGTCGTAATGCAAATGCGATTTCATTCTTCAATTGTGATGTTATGCAAATTGAAGACTTGATCTAACACAGGTGACACGGGCAACGGTGAATATCACCGATCCCGTCAGGGTCAAATACTTGTAAATATGTAATGAACCGTCAAAGATGACGATATCCGAAAAGATAGCTACTCAGGAAAAGGTAATCAGTTCCAAGAAAGTTAAGCCATGAATTCCACCTCTTGTTCATTCTTCAGGTCAAAAATTGAAAACAAAGAAGAAAAATTCTTATTGGATTTTTTTCCACAAATTTCTCCAGAAGTCAGCAAAATTAAATCTCTTTAAATCGAAGCCAGGGATTACAGTCACATCAGGCATGAACTCAACGTGCAAAAGTACCTTGGCTTAACCATCTTACTTTGTAATGGTTAATAATTTGGCCTCTAGAGTGTCTGGAATACACCTTAGGGACGCTTCAGATCATCTCGCAGTGAGCTGAACTGATAACAGCTTGAAGCGTGCAGCAACACATTTTGAGATCATAATATGTGATCACATATGTTCCGGGTTTTCAAAAATATTGATGAGTAACAAAGTTATGCGCAAGGAGATATTTGTCTCGTTGAACCCCACCCCGCAAACATGTTGACGTATGGACCAGACCTGAGGTCGCATTTGGTATGTCTATATTTGTATTTTCTATTCGATCTATGCACGGATTTTTCAACCTGGATTGCACCTTGCATGGTTTTCTTACACAAATATTGCAATGTACATCTAAAAACCGTATTGGGACGAGGTTGTGACTTGGATTTGATCCGCATTAGCTCCGGTTCTTCAGAGCCTAGAACGAAATAGCTTGACAGAAGGTGCAACGATGATGTACTGAAGGATGTGCCAAATTTCAAAGCGATAGCTTGGGAGGTTCATTAGTTCCCTCAGAAAATATCAAGGGAAATGGTCCAAACCCTGCACTGCGAAAGTCAAGAATGTCGTGCAATGTTTGGTATAATGACAGGATTAGAGAACGCATATTCTAAATCTGCTTTCAAGTCATGTACATTGGAGTAGAATGGGTGGACAATTTGGAGGCAGTGCCAGGTTTATAAATCTGCTTAGCATAGTTCACTGGTGGTTGTACGTTCAATTTGTCAATGTCATGCCGTAATTTGACATTTTTCGTGCAGCTTGTGCCCGTGTCAAAACGCTTAACATGATCTTAAATTTGGTGGATTTTCTACTTGTACTGGAAAATAACGTGTTTCTTCGCTCCAGCTGTTAAAAGTTAAAAGATGTAATGACCGGCCTCTCCACCACCAACAGCTGTGGCATGCCCATCCTCCTCTTCTTACGCACATACGCATGCAATTACCAACACCTGCTACCAGGAAGCATGTGTGACCATGTTCAAGGCCACATTTGGGCTGTTTTGGGGACATCGATTATGACATACTTGATCTAATGATTACATCATGCGCAGATGACATTATCTGATGCGCAGATGGCATACTTGATCTAATGATCAAGTACATATTTGACTTCATGGTACTTCATCCAATGACTTCATGGTACATATTTGAAGACAACTCACGAACACGTGGCAACAGTTTACAACTCAAGAACTGTAAAGATATGGATATTATGCATTTGACAGGAAGGTTGAACAACAACCTAGGATCGGAGTTTGCTGGTGATACAAGTGGTAAAGGAGCATGCGTAAGACAAGCCTGACGTGTCCATTTGCTATGTGTTACGGCACAACAAATAAGTCTAATTTCCTCTTTTTGCAGGGTCGGAAGCAGTATTTAGTGGCGTGGGGAAATGGAGAAGAAACATGGGAACCTGCATCTAATTTTATAGACAAGTCCATCCTACCAAGGTAATATTAAGTGTTTTAAGGAAACAGTCGCTATCTATCGAAGCTGAACTTCAGACGATGCATGCAACGTTTTAGGTTATAATAGTCATGCACAGAGTTAAAATAATGGTTTCTCGTCAGGTGTGAGATGTCGAAATGAGCACAGTAGGATGTCGATATTTCTCATGGAATTAGTGTCATTTAAAATGCTTTTTATCACTTTCAGACTCAAATTTGAGCCAATGGTATACGTATGACTGTACCCTTTCATTTGTTTTGATATTAATAATTTAGGAAGCCATAATTCGGATAGGGTGAAAAGTGCCTGTGGTATTAACTGGTATTGTACGCCATATTGTATTATAGGTAATCCTTTACCTCAAATTGTGCTGCAAAATGATCGTGTATCACCATTCCTTTCAGTAGTATGAACATGACACTAATAAACGAGATACTGTTAGAAAGGAGACATGAAGACTTTACAAGCACACATCAAGGAGTAGGATGTCCATACTTATTTGAGAAGGATGTTGATTGAGTCTTCAGAAGGTGGTATATTCCACCCTAATTAACGAAAAATGTATTACTGGTCATGCATAACCTCAAATAGTATGGTGCTCAAATACGCTTACTTACCCGAGTAGTCTTTTAATCTGGTTTGTTAATATCCTGCAATGCTCTGAAAGCGTGATAAAGCAATGCAATATGTTAGCAAACCAGGTTCAGCTAATTTGCAATAGGGAGACCAGGAAATCCGTTGACTTCTCAATTTGCATCGATATTTAGGAATGGATACTTGTCGGAAAATTGTATGGTCATTCCCACTCATTGCCTTTTTTCCAGGATCGGGCGGAAGCAGCGGAAGCTGCAGCTCCATGATGGGCAGCCGTCGTATGACAACCAGCCAGGGCTGACTCCCGACACCCGACCAGGGAATGCTTCAGATTCCCAGCCAGGGCTGACTCCCGACACCCGAGCAGGGAATGCTTCAGATTCCCAGCCAGGGATGACTCCCGACACCCGACCAGGGAATGCTTCAGATTCCCAGCCAGGGATGACTCCCGACACCCGACCAGGGAAGGCTTCAGATTCCCAGCCAGGGATGACTCCCGACACCCGAGCAGGGAATGCTTCAGATTCCCAGCCAGGGATGACTCCCGATACCCAGCCAGGGAATACTTCAGATTCCCAGCCATGGATGACTCCCGACACCCGACCAGGGAAGGCTTCAGATTCCCAGCCAGGGATGACTCCCGACACCCGACCAGGGAATGCTTCAGATTCCCAGCCAGGGATGACTCCCGACACCCGACCAGGGAAGGCTTCAGATTCCCAGCCAGGGATGACTCCCGACACCCAGCCAGGGAATGCTTCAGATTCCCAGCCAGGGATGACTCCCGACACCCGACCAGGGAATGCTTCAGATTCCCAGCCAGGGATGACTCCCGACACCCAGCCAGGGAATGCTTCAGATTCCCAGCCAGGGATGACTCCCGATACCCAGCCAGGGAATGCTTCAGATTCCCAGCCAGGGATGACTCCCGACACTCCGCTGTTGATGACAGAGATTCCGGTTTTAATGTCGTCCGACACTCCGCCGAAGATAACGTACGACTCGTGGACGCATGTAAGTGTCTGAACTCACATCTTTTCTCTGAGTCCTCGGGAGTGCGAATATGTCAATGTAGCCATATATCCATGTCCTGCCCTGTCCACCTGTCCATGTTAGGGTCTTTCCGAGGTCAGTCCCGAACCAAAATATTGTTCTGGTGGATGGCAGGCTTGGAATTGGTGAGCGCACCCTGTGGCCAGCAATTGCGTTCTTGCTTTCAGGCTCCAGGAGCCCGGGCAGTTCAAGGTTAGGCTGGGTATACCTAAAAAAGCGCATTCCAACTTGCTCTCAAGTACTTAGCAAAAACTACGTACAAGGAAAGACATCGCTAAGAAGAGCTTGGATATATCAATAAGTACTCAAAATATCACAGTATACAAAATTATCTTACGTCAGGGCAGAAGTTCAATGTCAAAATATGTTACAAACGCTTGTGCAAAACCAGGTGTATCCAGGATTTGGTCAAGGGGGAGGTCATCTGAGAAGACTCTCTCGATGGTTAGCCCTCCACCCCAACTTCTTCAAAACTCAGTGGATTTCAGGTACTTTGCTTTCAGAGGGCCCCTACCGATACTGATATATATATATATATATATATATATATATATATATATATATATATATATATATATATATATACAGATTGGATTTCGATGTTATTCGCTCCATTGAGGGTCTGAATATACTTCAAAGGATACATATACCTTAACAGACAAATAGCAATAAGCTTGTCAAAATTATCTGATTGGTGGCAAGAAGCCAGATTTTCTGAATCATAGATCTCAATAATAATAGCTGGCATTATTGAAATTGCATAGTCAATTGACAACAGTTGTTGGACCGTTTCACCTGCTTAGTTATTGTATTGATTGATTAATGTGTGGCTGTACATACAAAGCCGTCCGTATTTCAGTCCAGTGTTCAGATCTATGACGACTGTTGAAACTCTGGTTCTCCAAAATGTAACTTTGCTCACAAGCTATGTTTTGCTATACAGATTATAAATTACGATGCTTATGATTCCCATTGGTTAATTATTTCTGTTGATGATTCTGATGCTGCTGATTTCTGTTGCTAATGATTTCCAATGTTATGCAAAATCGCCATCCTTCCTGGCTAGTGGAAGGCGGCGAAGGGCACCAATTGATTCCGGGTTAATGTTTAAACAATGTAAATGCATCAGGCAGGTTCTTGTTTTTACTCCAGCTGGTAGACACGAACTGGAGGCAATGCATCGAAACATAATATTATATAGACATGCAAAGCTAATACCATATAAGACTTCCTGCTCACATCTTAATATGACGTATGCAAAGCTGATAACATTTCCTTCGTGTGACTTCCAGGACCTGACAGACCATCCGCATCCTGATCCTTCTTCAAGCGTCGTGACATGCACTTCCAATGGTAATTAAAGCAATCGGGAACATAAATTCACAATATTTACCTTTCATATGGATCATACCTGTATTCGTAAAATATATTCCGCCACGTCTTGGCATGTTTTACGGCTCTTGAATATAAGATGTGTACTCAGTAATACTAGCAAACATCTTGTCATTCTTAGTTAGTTATTAAGGTTTTAGGGGCGCATCGACTGCGGTGGTCATGCAGTCATCCTTCTTGGTGTGCTTTTTAGGTAGGTATTAACTGGTCGTGTCGTGCTTGATCTGAAGCTGACTGTCTTTACGTTGCATATTGGACATCCGGTAGATGTGATGTTCTTTGCCATTGCATGAAGTAATATTTGTCACCTCTCAGTTTACGTTTTATGTGCTGCGGTACCTCTGGTAGACATTCCAACGATGCCCATAACAACACTCATCCCTCTACCCATGGTCTTGTCGTCCCAACTGCTGCAACAATTATCACAAACTATTTTAGCTATATTTTGACCACTATGGTTTGACTTCATGTGTGCGCCTAGTCCCAGCTGTATTATGGCTTTTCCCCGTTGTCACTCCCGGATCCAGTACATGAAAAGCATTTCTCCGAAGGGCATGCACAATGTACATATACCAAGCGTTGTGTGTCCGATGTATCGCTCAGTGACGGGTATGTTTTTAATCGCTGTCACCGTGCAGTTCCAGCTGACACCTGGACTTCGTTGTACGAATCTAGCAACGTCATGGTGGTCGTGAAGGCATCGGCTACTAAGGTGAATACTTGTCTTCTGCGGGGTATTGATAGCAGCTATCAAGCCGATCTTTTCCTTTATATTACCATCATTGCAATTGCATCTTATTCATCATGCCTTACCTAATCGTACCATTAGTATGATTTACAGGTGAAGAAGCGGCTAAGGCAAAATATTGAGATGGTTGATCAGCTGATTTGTAGGCTAATTCTTTCGAGTCAGCGCCACAAGCTTTAAACTTCGCTGGGCGGGGGGGAGATTGGAGAGCACCCCTCAGGTTGTTTTCGGGATAGCGGCCGAATAAGTGCACGCAGTGACACCAAACATTAAATGTCTTCTTATGCGTCGGTTCTACATATTTACATACATATCAGGTCAAGGTCATGAAATTCATGGATCTGGAACCGGTCAAAGAGCAATGTTGCGAAATCTTCGAAGTGTCCCTATTCAAAGTTGTTGCAACATAGCAACACCAAACTCATCATGTTTTTCTTTCATTAAGGCGAAGAAGTTAGCTATCGCGAAATTTTAATTAAAGGCAAAATCACAGAACTGATGTGACGACAATTTTTGCATTTTTTTCGCCTAGGAAGTTTCATTTCAATGTTTTCATAAAAATGAGTTATCGACGTTGAAACATTTTGAAGGTGCTTATCTGACCTAAGCTAGGTCAATGACCTCGCATGACTTGAGGGTGCAGATTTCACATCAGACGCAAACAAAAGAGGTGAAGGGAAAAACACTGCAAATTTCGCGGGGCTGAGCGCTTCCGTTTTTCTATATCACGGAAAACATGGGGGGATATAAAGAATCCACCCCCGAGTATGTCAAAGGTTGATGACAAGATCCGGTCAAATATTATGTTTGTTCTACATAATGCGATCTTATACTCTTATGCGTATATATCTTATGCGTTGGTGTTCCTCGTGAATCCACATCTGATTTCGGTTTCAGTACACCTACGTCGTGCAACATGACTTTGGTTGGCCCACCAATAACGTGATATGACTTCACCTCGTATGATCGAATCCTAATTGACCTTTCTATGGAATTATTTTTTTAAACAGTGTATAGTCAGGCGGAGCTAAAGTGTTCGTTGTATCAATGTACATATTATCCCAGCGTGATTTAAGGTCAGGCCACGAGATGAGGAGCAATAAAATGTACAAGTATGTTTCAGTATCACACCAGTTATTCTTGAGAATACAACTTTTATATTTCAAAAGTGATGTACCGAGGGTGTTTACGTTTTAGCATACTTGACCTGACCACCGGCGTGACCTGACCTGACCTTAGTGCTTTCAGATATCAAATAGAAGTACGTATGCAGCTTTAATAGTTTTGTCGAAAAATCCGGCCAATGCATATTCATATTTGCCGGGCCATTCGCCAAGATGAAAGTCGTGTCGCTAGGGTGACCTATATATCATGGCCTGTGCGAAGGATTTCCGTTCCCTGTTGACATCATATCTACCGAAGGATGGAATTATGGAACTACACCGTAATTGTTATGTAATTCATCCTTGAGTATTGGATATTGAATCTGGATATATGGATGGGAAATGGATACATATATATATATATATATATATATATATATATATATATATATATATATATATATTGATATGAATGTGGAGACTACTTGGCTAATACCTTTCCATGCATCAAGGCCCTTACTAAAGAGTTTTCAACGGTTGCCGCGATCATTGGTGGGTGCGGAACCACATTTCGAGCCAACCAGCCAACCCCATCCCACACCCAGGCAATGATAAAGCAATGGGGAAACGTCGTTGATTGATGTGTATTGTTTCCACCTCAATCATCTGCAACTCCATCTAATTTCCTCTAACACCCTGTCATCACTTCCAGGATGATATCTTGGCAGCAGTCAAGGGTGCACTCCCGACAGAGGATCTCACCAAGAAAAAGTCTGGTAAGAACACCAAAGCCATTTACCGCTAAGCAGTTACCGTTGCATATAGGTACTTATATAATTGTCAGGTATACTTACTTTAGTATTTTACAGCATAGGAAGCGAGGCTGCAGGCCAAGGGGTTTTGTTTCAAGAAGCGGAAATGGTTCAACTGGACAGGTCCGGCCAGGCTATAACCAGCTTTGCTTTCATAATAACTTCAAATCTTTGGAAGGTATGCAGCTAATTTTTACTACAGAGTCCTGTCACGAAGACACAATGTCCCACCCGTGTCCGAAATACTTCATCAAATAATCACGAAGTTTACGTTGCCGGCGCATATGGTACCACTTAATCACGGGCATAAATTTCTCAAAATCATTGGGGAGGGGGGATACATGGAGGCAATGGGAGGCCAAAATCGACTCGGGACCCGCCCGTAGGGCGCGCGTGGTCACACTTCCGCTGGCACTTCGTTCACACCTAGGGGAGATAAGAACTATAAGCACATCACGCGGGTGAATGGCAGCCGCAGCCGCGGGGCGCTAAATCTTGAAGATAATCGTAGAAATAAGAAGGAATGAGTGCACCTATAAAACCCCCTCCCCACACCTGCATCGGATAGCTTCATCATATATGTATGAACGCATGCCAATCTACTCCCGGTGTGACGACAGTTAGTGTTCGTCAGTTTGAGTTGAAAGGCGAACACGTTCCAAGATTTCCCCATACATTTAACAATAGTTAATAGTTAACAGTAGGTGGCGCGATGTAGTCCGTTGTCACATTGGATATGTTGACCAAACAAATATATGAACTATAGTTCCCCTTCCTGGAACTTCCTCATAATTTATCCCCTGGTTTAATCAGCGTATTCTTAATGAACTAACTGACACACTTGCTAAGCTTTGCCAAATTTGCTTAAAGACGAAATAACGCCGCAGCGAGATCCTATTGAAGTGATGGGATATACCAGAGATCGCAGGGGCAATGGTGTAAAAGTACATTATTGTAGGATGATTGAGCACTACTAGCATCTAAAGAACTCCTCCGGTTCATAGGTCACATGTAAAGGGCAGTTCTGGATCAAGCCACTCGGGAACGACTCTAGTTGTTTTTATTTCAGAACCAGCCCGGTTTTGAAGGCATTATTTTAATTAGTCATTATCATTATTCTGAAGTAACCAACAATGCAAAGGCGCAAAGTCCACATCAAAATTCTTGAACTTCAGGACAGACGCTCCTCTTGCCCCTCTCTCGCTTCCACCATACATGAAATCGCATCGAGGCGAAGGAACGGCCAAAAATGCAGGGGACTTTGTAAGCTCTTTACATTGACACTGTCATGGTTAAAATGGTATAAGATTCCTAAATGTGTGAGGAGTATGCCCCCATTCCTACAGTCATCTTTCTTTAAATAGGCTAAGCCCTCTTGGGAGTGGACAAATATTCCGGTGGACAAACTACTCACCAGTTTGTCGAAACGAAGGAATCGTGTTTTTAGTGATCAAGGCTTCAGGACAGTATTAAGCTCTTGGTTATTTATGCAATGTGCGTAGATAGGCCGAAGATTGCAGAAAATGAAAACTTCCCCATCACGAGGAACATACACTGCCGACATATCATTAGATCAACACGAGTAGGACACCCTTAATCATTATAAGCCAATCTGGATACTCAATATCATGGCACATCACATCAGTTTTGTAACCATGGAGGAGACTGAGGGGTGTCAGAGCACTGTTCCAGTCCATCTCCAAGCTGATCGGCTTGCGTTTGTGCTTACTATTTTCAACGATGCTATAGTTTTACATATGTATCGATTATACTTGCCATCGAAATGGACCATGTGTGGATTTTCGAACATGCTTGCACTGTAACTGAGTATGCTCCTTTACTTACCTTCCAGGTCACACACGGTCGCATTTGGTGTGCCACCTGTGTGGGTTCGTGTTCAAGAACTGCAGATACTCGCAGCATTTTCGCCGTCATCATAAGATTGGAGATGCAGTCAGACTCAAATTCATGAAGGGAGAGATGAAGAAATTATCGGAGAAGTTGTCAACAAGGTCGGTGTTTAGTTTTTTTCTCTGTATTTCGTGTCCATATGCAATCATCTGTCTCCTTAGCTATTTACCTGAAATTCATCTCATCTGAAACAATGACAGATACACAATGCAGAACACGTTGATAGGTACATGGAGCGCCTTCCAAATGCGGCAGACGCAATTAATGTCAACTATCATGACTTATGTTTCTGGTGGTTTGTTTTGTTAATACGTTGCACATTGAAGAATAAGATGAAGGCGGGAGCAGAACGCGGTTATGTTGTAATTATCATCATGAAATCAAGAATGTTATCATTTATGTCATTTTTAGAAATACGACAACTTGTCCTTTGATGATTGCCGATATATTAAGCTTAATAGCGTAAGCATTTCCTATGACTTAAATACTTCCTTCATTCTTATTTTGTTACTTTATTTAGGTCACCATTACTTTCACCTTTACAATCCGTATATTGTGAAAACGCTAGCCATCACTCTTTTATCCAAATTTGCCGGATGAATCAGTTTTGTTCTACATTACGCGGCCAATTAAGCATCAGTCTAACACATAACCTTGCAATTTGCATGCATTTCAGCAGTTACGTTGATCAGATCAATCAAGGTTAGGTGAGGTCATCTGCTGGAAATGAAACCAATTGCTCATATTGGTCCTTGGAGTAAATATACATCCACGTTGTCGATGATTACCAAGACCACGATAACTGAAATCACGCCGGCAATCTGCGCGGTGAAACAAAATTCCTGGACCTGTTTGACCATAATTCATCGTTTTTTTTCTGCAATGTGTATGTCAGTGGAGTACAACAATTCAGCTAACTTGTGCATGGGTGACCCATACATTAGTGCAAAATGAAGCAAGCATGCTCAAGTGTATCATGATCAAGGTAATCACATCACATTACATTACCAGATCACATGGATAATTATTGCATTCTTCTACCACGCAGTAGAACGCAATTTCCTAAACCGTGAACCACCTCCCACGCCACGTATTGTTGAATAGTACGCACTTTTTGCTGCATTTAATTTGCGCGACAGGAAAAACAGTTAAATAAGTTTTAATACATTTGAGGTCAGCATCAAGAATGTTCTGGTATGAACTTCGTCGGTGAGATGGCGTGACCGTTTGTAATGTAGTCCAGCATGGCACCATTGTGCTGTAGATATATAGACCTTCCACCCATACCAACTGCATGATTAAGTATACAACGAGGAAGTTGTCCTAGTCATTCATGTTGCAACTACGTAGTTGCTGTTATAATATCGTGGCCTGACCCTGGTCTGAACTGGCTAAGATGTCATGCGTGAAGAATGTTGATTGACATAGCAAAGCTACTGAATCTTGCATTATTAACGCAAATTGTCCAGAGGCTATCAAGGAAATTCGATGTTTACCCATTCCATGCGATTACTAGCAAGATGTGCATAACTTGTATTTGCATTTTCCTACTTATATCTGCATTATTGTTTTCAGGGAGGTGAAGATGCCAGAGAAGTTGACTTGCAACATCTGTGGGGCCCGTCTCTTGCACCTCCAGCTCCATCTGAAGCGCAATCACCACGTAGCAGATCGGCGTGTTCGAAAGGAGATGAAAGAGGCTTCCTTTGCAAATCAACTGGTTAGTTTAATCAAACGGACGATTTTTCCAGGTCATTCCATGTCAAATACGTCTTTACTATTAATTGTTCCAGGAATTTGGCTGGGATAGATTGACCTTCATCGATCACAAGCATAAGTATATAGCATCACTCTGGAGTCATTTCCTTGAACCGGGGAAAAATAATGGGAACACCGATTGATTGACGTACCTTGGTAACTTTTGTCTCCCCTCTGAACCCGTGATTAGTGATTCAGATATGTTAAAATGTGGTGCAGCTTCGACGCACAAGTCCATGAACTTAGTTCTGGATTATTTTGATACCACTCAGTGGGTATCTTAACAGCTAAGAGCTTCGGCTATAGCCAGGAAGTTAAAATTAGTTAAACATAGGAATACAACATAATTTTAAATACCCAACACCTCTGAATTTGTTTCTGTGTCTTTGTATGTACGCGTGAGTGCGTGGGCGTGTGTGCTTGTGCGTATATATATATATGTGTGTGTGTGTGTGTGTGTGTGTGTGTGTTTGTGTGTGCGTGCGCGCGCGCGTGTGTGCGTGTCTGTGCATGTCTGCTTGTGTGTGCGCGTGCGCACCTGTCTGTCTCTGTCTGTTTGTCTGTTTGTCTGTCTGTCTGTCTGTCTGTCTGTCTGTCTGTCTGTCTGTCTGTCTGTCTGTCTGTCTGTGTCTGTCTGTCTGTCTGTATGTATGTATGTCTGTATGTCTGCATGTATGTCTGTATGTCTGCATGTATGTCTGTACGTCTGCATGTATGTCTGTATGTCTGCATGTCTGTATGTATGTCTGTATGTATTTATGTGTGTATGTCTGCATGTATGTCTGCATGTATGTATGTATGTCTGCATGTATGTATGTATGTATTGTCTGTTTGTCTGTCTGTCTGTCTGTCTGTCTGTCTGTCTGTCTGTCTGTCTGTCTGTCTGCCTGTCTGCCTGTCTGCCTGTCTGCCTGTCTGCCTGTCTGCCTGTCTGCATGTCTGCCTGTCTGCCTGTCTGCCTGTCTGCCTGTATGCATGTCTGCCTGTCTGCATGTCTGCCTGTCTGCCTGTCTGCCTGTCTGCATGTCTGCCTGTCTGCCTGTCTGCCTGTCTGCCTGTCTGCCTGTCTGCCTGTCTGCCTGTCTGCCTGTCTGTCTGTCTGTCTGTATGTCTGTATGTCTGTCTGTATGCCTGTCTGCCTGTCCGTCTGCCTGTCCGTCTGCCTGTCCGTCTGCCTGTCCGTCTGCCTGTCCGTCTGCCTGTCCGTCTGCCTGTCCGTCTGCCTGTCCGTCTGCCTGTCCGTCTGCCTGTCCGTCTGCCTGTCCGTCTGCCTGTCCGTCTGCCTGTCCGTCTGCCTGTCCGTCTGCCTGTCCGTCTGCCTGTCCGTCTGCCTGTCCGTCTGCCTGTCCGTCTGCCTGTTCGTCTGCCTGTCCGTCTGCATGGCCGTCTGCCTGCTCGCCGTTTCCATGTTCATTTTCAGTTTCATTTATATTTTAATCTCCATCTCCATATATCTCTCTATCTCCATATCTCTCTTCTTCTTTTTTATCTCTCTCTTTTTCTCTCTCGTTGCCGATGATGGTGTGAAGTGATATTGTCACACTGAATACAATTCCTGATACTCAACACATGCGAAACTTAAACGTGCCCTAACCACCCTCCCACAGCATATGCTTTCCAGATAGCCAGTACAACAAACAGGGCGTGTGATGCTCAGCTTACCATAGCTGTCACGCCCATAACAATTTGCTGTTTTCTTCAGGAAACGGAGTTACTGGAAAACATTGAGAGTCCAAGTGGTGGAGCTGCATCAATCGACAGCCCTGAATCGAATGATGATGCACTTCATCGCTTCTGTGATTCTAAGAAAGGCTGGAGACATAAGCCTACGACAGCGCTTCGCCAAGAAAAGCAACTGCATAGTATATTCAAGCAGGTATCAGAGCAGCTAACACCTTCGCAGATCTTAAGGGAGAAACTTGACGACGTGGAGAAGGTATTAATAGGTAAACTCCCCCAGCAAACCGCATCTGTAAAATCTATTGTCATTGCGCTGCTGGAATTCACTCGTTTTGTGAGCACCCGCGAAGTAGAATACAGTCAGGAGTGGGATGCTGTGCGACGTCGACTGGAAACCTGGAAGAGGGATGCGTGTTCCATGGACTTAAAAATGGAAGCGGCTCTGCAAGACAAACTCGGAGATGACGGATACTTGCCCAGCAAAGAACAACTTTGTGAGCTGCGGGATAAGGTTGATGCAGAAATATCAGTCCGGTAGGAGACATACTAGTGTTAGAAGCGGACATCCGTTCTGCGCATGCGCAATTTCTTGTGAAAATATTCTTGATTCGGTGGGCATAGTGGCGCTTTCGGCGCAATCATCGGCGCATGACAAATTGTTTACGCTTTCGTCCCAGAATGAAGCTTGATGGCATCATATTAATTTTGCTGTAGGCTAGGTAATATGGAAATATGACCACTTCAGTCCAAAACAATAACATTTATGAGTTACACCTTTGATACTGATGACATTAGCTGTATCAGTATTTGCGGATGGAAACGGGGATACAAACCTTGTAATATTGCATTTACTTTCACAGCGGGGGATGCCTGAAGGAGAAATGTACCTGGCCATGTGTTTTATATTATATTACATTTGCGAACTGCCAAATAATATAGTGAGAAATTTCCCCAAATATCACAACATCTCAGAATCATTACAGAAATGTTTAAACATTCGAAATTGAACATACTTATTATCAATCTGGGGATAGGCACCATTCATCTTACAATCCCAGTATTTGAATGTAAGTTTGTTGGATAAGCATTCCCTGTCTGGATACCTACATGTTCAAGTTCTGAAGCTGTGTTCGGATTTATTTGATTTGGATGCCACATGCAAATGATGTGCCCAGGCTTGTTTGTTTTGCAAAATTGTGGCAATATACCTACACACCATGGTGAAATTTAATACAAATCATTGGCTGCAAGAAGGCAAAAGTTCCAGTATCTCTGTGCTTTAAGGTATTCGCAGCACATGTCTTCCACGTATTTTAACTCCATAAAGAAAACAGGGATATGTTTTGTTAGCTTCAGTTATATTGCGTTTTTTCTGTGGAAAATTCTGCAGATAATTTTTTTCACTTGTTTTTGGATGACCATTAATTTCTGGTAAATTTCCAGAAACAGGTAAAATGCGATTTTTTGGAATTTTTTTTTAATACGGGGTATTTTAACGTAAAAATCATGATGCGACCACTCATTTTCTCCGCAAATGATTACTTTTAAGTCAGCGACGGTTGATGACGTCATAATGATTTGATGACGTCATATGCATTAAGTCTGGGGAAGAAAAAACCTAACCTAACCTAACCTAGACTAAGATAACGTAACATAATATATAAAATATATTATATCATAATATAATCTAATCTAACCTAACCTAACCGGAAAACCAGAATCGTCCGAAACAAATTTTTCTGCCATGACGTCATCAAATATATTAAAAATAAAATAATACAGCATCGCAAGAAATTTCCGGCCCTTGTCGACGGTTGCTGGCGCGACGTGTTGCGAGTATTCATTCTCGGAGATAATGTCGAATTAAGGCAGAAACATAAGGTTTTCGATGACAAAGAGTATTAAATCGAGTGCATGAAGTGTTGAATGTCTTCTTTATCACGTCTGTGACACACCAGGTACGGATAATTATACGCGATGTGCTATGTTTGCAGAGTGAAGATTATGGTCGTGTATTTGTTTGCCAACTGAAAAATAATTATTTGCGGAGAAAATGAGTGGTCGCATCATGATTTTTACATTAAAATACCCTGTATTCAAAAAAAAAACATTCCCAAAAATCGCATTTTACCTAGATCTGGAATAATACCTAATTTCTTCCATAAATGCTTACATTTCACAAGGCAGGCAATAAATGGGCTTTGAGTTGGGTAATATTCTAAGAATAATGACATTATGAAAGAAATGGGAACATAACTTAACCTAACCCAGCCTAACCTCTTGTCAGAAGAAATCATCTTTAAAACTATGTCACCAATGCAGTTTGTGCCCTAAAGCCCAAATCATCTTAAACATGCTATTAACAAAATGGTATTATTGCAGTTTAAGGTAACCATGACAAGTTTTACACACATTTCACCTCCATGAAGCATGCAGTTTTCTTCAAAAACTGTTCAGGCTAGGTTAGCTAGGTTAGGTTTTTTACACTGAAAATGTTTGCCAATAAAGTTGTTCAGAAATTTAATGTTTAAAAAAATTCTTTCCTTGCATGGAAGATTAGGCAAAATTACTTTTGGTTATGTTACATTTTTCTGTATTTTCAATGTTACTTGCTGAATATTATGTTATATGATATATTGCTGAACTCAGCACCCCCCTTCTGGCTTGTATTTTGCATCCTGACTGAAAAGTATGCATTTGCAGAGGAAATAAGTGGTAACGTCATGTTAAGCACATTCATAAGCATTGCACTGCAAAAATTATTTCCAAGACATCAAGTATTTCCATAAATGGCAAGACTACCTTTTATGAATTTTCTTCTGAACATTTTTTCCCAATTTAAGAACCTAGCCTAACCTGTTATAGAAGAGAAAAAAGGTTTTTGTTGAATACAAAAATACAGATTTTCGAAATTAGAAAACTTAACCTAACCAAACCTCATACCTTTGTTTGCTTTATGGAGGTAACGAGAGTGGTAGACTTCCCTTGTGAATATCTTAAAGTTCAATAAACTCAATTTTGGAGGAATCTTTCATCTCAATGGCAGGTTAGGCTAGGTTTGGTTGGGCTGTGTTAGGCTTTATTAATTCGGACAATCTTGAAAAAAATGCAATGTTTTCTTCTTTTTTTTCTTAGTTTATTTTCCTAAAAGGGAGATTAAACTTGGTTAGGTTACCTTTGGCTACATTATTGGGCTTGTTAGGTTGTATGCTATTTAGGCTTTCTCAGGCTATGTTATGATAGTTCACTTTAACATGCATTTTATGTTAAATTATCTGAATCAAAGCTCTTGCTTGGTATGATTTTGCTTGTCAACTGAAGAGTAAGTATTTGCACAGGAAATGAGTGGTCACATTATCTTAATCATTGTAACAAACATTGCATTTGCAAAAATTCCAAGCATAGAAACATTACTCTAATGCACAAATTTACCAAAGTTTTGTCTTACAGTAGCATATGAGTGGTCTGGGACAATGCAGTTTGACAGGTAGGTGACAGCCTGCAATCATAAGCTGAGATGTATTTGGTGAAACATGGTCATGCATCTTTGGACAAAGGATCTATCTGCTGTGTAACAAAGTGAGTTTGTGTTCAATGGAAATATAAACTTATTCTGTAAAATGTAGTTGAAAACTGTGGTATTTGAGCAAATGAAAACACAAACCAAGAACTGTTTGGTATTCTGTGTTGCATTGGCTTGAGATGTTTCAACCAGGTTTCGATCATTCATCCTCATAACATTTAAGAGTATATGTTATCATTTAACTCCATAGTTCATTGGTCCTGCTAATTAATTCACAAGGAATAAATACTCAAAATTGCAAGTCACAATACCTATGGTGTATATGATTATTGTAAATATGTATTTTTCCTTTCAAGTCATTTTGTGCCTCTTGGATTTTTTCCCAATGTCATATTTAGAAAGGTAGTTAGCATAATCGTACCACTCATCCTTTGCAGTTTTTGTTTCTCAGTTGGCAGACAAAGTAACACCAAAAGATGAGCTTAGGGTTGGGTCATATAGCATACCAAATAATGTTAAGTAAGTGGAAAAAGCCACATAGTAGACTAACCTAGCCTAACTTTTAATGCAAGAAAAATAATCTTGAAAGATGGATAAAAATGTGTGTTTTTGTGTTTGTGTTAAAAAAATGTGTTTTTAAAGAAAATTTGAAGATTTTTAAAAACATTAGTGTTGTTAAAATAGTTTTATTATACACCAGGGCCCTTATTATCTGCAAGAAATTGACACTGTCCTCACTTAAATACATACTTGCGATGTTATTTCATCTTTAAGCAAATTTGACGATGTATGGCGGCAGTCAGTTGATCAGGAATACCTTCATTGAAACGAGTGATAAATTCTGAGGAAGTTCCAGGGGGGCATTTTTAGTTAGTACCATCGTTTGATCAAAATATCCAATTTCACATGCGACCACATAAAGCTTCTGGCGTTCCCCATGCTAAAGGTATACGGAAACATGGGAACATGTCAACTTTAAAACAAAATTGACGATTACTAACGGCCATTATACTCGAGTCTAAGTTGTATCAGCGGATGCAGAAATGATGAATGTATCCAGCACAGGTGGGGCAAAATCTCGAGATAGCATACTTTCTTTGGTTTTGACAATTATCTTCATGATTTACCATCTGGCGGCCGCGGCCGCTATACGACTCGATGGCATGATTACAGTTCGAACTTCCGCCGCTAGGGGAAAACGAAGCGCTAGCAGTAGCGTGGCCGCGCGTGTCCCCTATCGCTTGAGTAATAAGTCAGATGTTCGAAGAAACGATGCAGTCCGCATGAGACGGCTCCTCACTTCAGCGATACTCCTACGAAATTTCCAAAGGGCAGGCACCATAAAAAATGCAACCCTGAAAGAATACGAGGAAATAAAGGACTCCGTGATGCGGGTGCATGGCCACAAGAGTCAGTCTACCTATGGATCGGCTCATCTGGTGCTGGATGGGTTATTGGATTCTTTGCGCTTGTATGTCAGGAACTTCCGACATTTTTTAGCTTCTAAAGAAGAGCACCAGCATCTGCTATTTCCAACATCAGCCCCCGCCGATGATATAGGAGAACTTTGTCGTGGATATAAAATGTCCATCAATATTACACCAACCATTCTGCGAAAGACGGCCTCCGCTGCGGCCTACGACGAATTGAACGAGCAAGAGCGTTTGAAGCTGGCGACCCACATGTCCCATAGATTAGAAACGCAATTTAGAGCGTACGCTGCGAAAACCCGACGTTCAGAATCAACGAAAACTGTCAAAAAGATGGAAGAAGTCATATATGGGCAAAAAGCTGCGCAAGTAGCCGAATGGCTGAATTCCACTGGTGAGGGCTACCGTGATCCGGATAGCAGTACCATACCAAGTTCGGCAGGGGAAATGAAAAGAATAAACTTCGGGACCGACGAACTATTCGTGATCGAAAAAGAGGCAAGGCGCCTCAAAGCGTGCGGAGTATTTGTAAGTCAGGCTCTATCATTAGCCCTCATGGCGCGGTGTCGGCCACTTCTGAGTGACAGATCACCAAAAAGCGTCGAGAACAAGCTCCGAGAGAGATTATGTGCTCTCCAGAATGGCTGGAGGGAGCCCAGAGGGGAAAGTTCGGGGCGAAGTCGCCTCTGATGACCGTGATTTCTAATAAATTCTGGCATGAATTCGATTGGTTTTTGCTTAGTGAACAATTTCATGCACTTTCAGCATCCAGGTAAGCAAGAAGAGCATGCGTTGGCTTTTTGCGTCCAGGTTACCAGCGATGCGAAGCATGTCAGATGAATTCATCAGGTGCACTAGATCTCGGCGCATTGCACCTTTTGGTTCGCCTGCTATTCCAGAAGAACCGAGAAGGGGTGATCAACCCCCACCCCCACCCCACTCCCAGTTCCGACACGGGTTAAACACCAGGTCACGGTCATGCTGCCCTGCGAGCTGAAGCAAAACCTCTCGACACTTGCAGGGCTCCCCTGCACAGATACCAAGCGGTAAATCTGGAAGTGTCGGAGCTCTCCTTTTTGGGTTTCCATGCGCCACAATCCTTAAGCAGGGTCCCACCACCATATCCTCCAGAGCTTCCCCACGAGTGGTCTAGGGGTAAGATGCTCGTCTCACAATCTAAAGGTTGTGGGTTCGAGTCTCACCTGTCGCTACTCTTCGCCCGCGACCAATCGGCGTGAGAGATTGGCGACGCTACATGACTCAACGGTCGACGTGTCGGCCCAAGGGCCCTTGGGGCGGCCCAAGTTTTTTTTTATAAGTTGTGGTTACGGACGAACAATTATCATGCTTGTTACCGTGTAAAAAACAAACAAAAATAAAAATAAAAATGATTGTGGACTTGGCATGACATGGAAGCCCCATGACACTACAGCATACAAGGCGACCATTTGGAACAACCGGAGTGTCCAATGCAGTTCTGAAACTTCCTCTGGAGTTGCAAGATAGACTTCGGTAGCTCAAGTAAACTTGGCCTCATAAAAGTGCTTCCTTCAGCCATAATTTTTGACTTAGCCCTAATGGGCAAATATGCAAGTCATGAAAAACGCAAAAACTTCCTCCGATGCGTTTTACTGCGTCCCGAAAGATAAGTAAACGCTAGAAGTTTCATTCATATAGATTTACTCGTCAAAGCGTGACGACTGGCTGAACCTTTTCCGAGGTGACCTCACTTGACCTTGACTACTCGGTAAGCGTGGATGACCTGACTTCGAAATCTTTACACATGACAAATTGATGCGGGAAAAGCATGCCAAATTTCGAGGCGTTGCCGTGCGCCGTTTTTTTCATTATCCACGGAAAACCTTGGGGGGGGGGGTGGAAAAGACCCCCTGGGACGGCGCGAGCTAACGTGATATCAGTGGCGATGCGAGGACTTAACCCAGAGGTAGCCGTCCAACATTTCGGTGCCCTTTGTCTTTAGTGCCCCTTCTCACCAGAGGGGCCCTAAATCCAAATTGTATCTCATCACATCACTTTCATTCAAAGTTTCGCTCGCCCCTTCAAATTTTACATTACCCTCCCCCTGACACTGATAGTCAAAGGCCGAAGGAGTCGTCGCGGGGCCCCTCATCCGACAGACGGGCCCTAGTTACCGGAAAAGATCCCGGGCCATTGGAAAGGGCCCCAAACTGATATTAAGGGCCCTGAATTGATGTAACGTTTTGGTTTTGGTGGCGGTTTTAATCCTGTAGTG
Source organism: Ashinkailepas kermadecensis (assembly GCA_034440615.1). Taxonomy (NCBI): domain Eukaryota; kingdom Metazoa; phylum Arthropoda; class Thecostraca; family Neolepadidae; genus Ashinkailepas; species Ashinkailepas kermadecensis. The sequence continues at coordinate 124,552 of JAOTOM010003563.1, forward strand.
AAAATTCCTTAGATGAGGCTTGGCTTTGGCCTTGACTACTGAAAAGAATGAAACGACAACACCTTGCAGTCCACCTCTTCCTTCGCGGAGAGGAGACCATGTCGCGTCTTTCTCTGTCAGATGGTATAATACACGATTGGTGCAATCGTGTATTATCCGCTTTAGAAAAAAAGGCAATTCCATCGATTTGGCTTTCACACCTTGCTCAATATCATACCCGCTTACAGGGTCTTGAGAGCCAGCTTATGCCTGAGTGCAGGGTTTAGTCCAACTGACGATTCACCAGCGAACGGCTAGCATTGCAACTGATTGGAATTGGTTGGGAAGCTTAAAAGCATGAAAATAGTCCATTGTTTCAGCTATTTATATTCATAGTTAATAAAATATGGCAATAATAAGACATGTCGAGTAGCACAAAATCAGTACAGCTGGTATTGGATTCCGGCGCAATATCTTATGCCAATGTTCATTTCCAGCGCAAAAATCACCAAGGAAAGAAAACATTGATTTTTTGTTAGGTAATGATGCAAAATAAGGATGCCCGTGGCTGTAATCAAATTCTTGCCATCGCTATATATTACCATGTTGAACACCTTGCAATATATATAAGTTGTTTAGACATAGCAAGAAAATTTAGAGGCGAGTACAGATTCAGCGCACTTTCTTGGTGTAAAATCACAATGACAGTCGTCAAATGGCGTTGTCTAGTTTGGGCGCAGCATGTTGTTCATAAGCACAAAAATGTCTTATTTTGGCGCATTCGGATTCCCACGAGTTTCGCCAGCCGTCGATAAAACGATGGGGTGCGCGCGCTTTCTCGGCGGTGACACCTCCGCGGGACAGATTCTGTAAATATAAATATTCGGGAGCATGAAAATGAATTCCACTAAAGCGGGCATAGCCGCCGAACCATGTGACCGATTGACATGAAACCAACGCCAAATTTTTTGTCTTACCGCAGCGGAGCAAGGGCCGAAGGCGCTTGTACCACTAACCATTTTTGTAGCCCTCTTTTGCACTCTCTAAAAGCCAACAATCTTTTTCATAGCTAGGGGACCAAGCTTGGACACAGTATTCCAAATGCGGCATGAAATAGGCACAGTAAAGCTTCCTGATGATTTCTTCACTTGTGTACGATACATTCCTATTTATTGCCCCAAGCCTTCTTAGTGCTCTTTTCCTAGCTTCTTTAGTCTGCTCTGATGCCTCCAATTTTGTGCGCAAAATAACACCTAAATCCTTCTCCTGTTGAGTCACAGCTAGTACTTGGCCACCCATCAAGTATGGATCCCTGATATGCTGTCTACCTACATGTATGATTTTACACTTATCAAAGTTAAATTTCATTTGTCACTTTTCAGACCACTTCACCAGCTCATCCAAGTCCCTCTGTAGTGAGGCCCTCATTTTGCCCTGTGATTGCCCTAAAGACCTTCAAATCATCGGCAAATTTCAAAACCATACTGCTTAGGCCACTTTCGATGTTATTTACAAATATAATGAACGATAGTGGTCCCAGTACTAACCCCTGGGGGACTCCACTTAGGACGTCTTGCCATGATGACTTTGTACCATTTAGCATCACTCTCTGCTGCCTGTCTGAAAGCCATAACTCTGCCTCTTCGTTCCTGACGTCTTCTTCTACAGTACGGTCAGTCCGGCGGTGCTTCCCCCCTCTCCCGGCCCCCTCTCCCGGACCCCCCCAAGCCACCTCCATGCTTCCCCTCTAGTGCCTTCTGCACGATCTTTCCTACTATTTCTAATCGTGCTCCCTTCAAGCACAGTTTCCATTCTCTTTGTGTTCTCTTGAACTTTCCTGCCCTACTTTTACACCTGTCGGGCTTTCTTCACGCCCTTCCGCACTTTCCGCCAGTGTAATTGTACCGTTGTTATTACACACACCTGCCACCTGCCCACTCTTTTTCAACACCACGTACAACACAATTCATACATTACTCACATCAAGCACCACAACAGCAACATGAACGCAGCCGAATCACCCACCGAGGAGTTTTACCTTTGCCGCCGGGGGGACGGGAAGCCCATGGCCTCCCTGGACCCCTGGCTGGTGGAGGAGTTCATCACAAATCACACAGGGGCGCCCCTTCACGCCCGACAAATTCGCTCATGGGCGCTTCTCATTCAGGCCAACAACTGCATAGATGGTCGGATCCTCCCGACCATCAAGACCATTCTCCACACACCAGTCACCATCACATCAGCTACTCACCTCAACACGTCCCAGGGCACCATCCTGGCCCCGGAGCTGGCCTGCGTGTCGGCGGAGGACCTGGCCCTCAAACTCGAGGACCAAGGCGTCTCCGCCGCCTACAGGCCACCCCCAGGCCAGGACGCAACACCAACTCTCTGGTCGTCCTACCTTTCACCTCACGCACACCTCCGGCCTACCTCAAGGCCGGTTACATCAGATACACAGTCCAGCCACGCGCACCCCTCCCAAGGCGCTGCCAAAAGTGCGAGCGCCATGGCCACACCAGGGGGGGGGGGGGTGTCGCGCCAACATTTCCACCTGCGGAAGATGTGCCGGACAACACATCACTGACACCTGCACCAGCGGCGAGCTATGCTGCGCCACCTGCGGGGACTCCCACGCGGCCTGGGACAGGGTCTGCCCCACGACGTGGGCGATGGAGCGGGAAGTCCTGCGCCTCGTCCACTTAGAGGGCTGGTCGATCCGCAGTCGGCGTGGCCTGCTCGCCGCCGCTCAGAGCCGGACACACAGCGACCAACTCCACCACCACCAACACACGCAGACTACCCGGCTCTGCCAACCCCCACAGCCACACAGCACAAACGCAACCAAAACTCAGGCACCCAAACTGACCAAGCACATCCGCAGCGAACACTATCGCCCACCAACTCCACCACTCGCAAGACAGACCCCCAACACCAGCACACACAGCAACCCACCGCCAAGCTCAACCTCCAACACCACCACGGCCAGCCCGCCAACCGGCAACCACCCCACCACCCCAACCACCACCGCCACTAACCTACGAACCAGCATCACCACCATCACCACAAACATCAGACGCATCATCCGTACCACACTCACACACAGAACAAGACACCGACACAGATGAGCACACGGAGCTAGACCACTCAAACGACACAGACCTGACACCGTCCCCACAACCGACTCCACCTTCTTCCAACCCACCACAACGGCAGGCCAAAAACACAAACAAAAAACCATCACATAAAAGACCACACACGCGCGCCAACACATACAAATGAACACAATACTTTCATGGAATACACACGGCCTCATTAGACACTGGCACGAATTCAAACATTACGCATTGCAAACAAACCACACAGCACTATGCATTCAAGAAACACACTTCAAACCCAACGATACTTACCAATTTAACATTTCGCAATACACACTACACAGGCAAGATACACACAACGCACACAGGTCAGGCGGTGTTTGCACATACATTAGGAACAACACACCTCATCGCCTGATACACTTCAATACCACAGCAGACATGCTACTCACTGAAATACACATACATAACAACGCCTCCACACCCGTTAACATATACGACCCCCCTCGCGAAACACAAAAACCCTCTCGGAATTAAATAAAGCACTTGACCAAATAAACATCCCAGTCATACTCACCGGATATTTCAACTCACACCACCCACTATGGGACACTCGCATAACACAACCTGATCACAGAGCACTCACACTCATCACACTAGCCATCCAACACAACTTCACAGTACTCAATACTGGGTCACCAACCTACCTTGTCCCTATTTCCGCCGCTCAACTTCCCACGACCCCAGACGTAACCCTTGCATCCTCGCGCATATCTATCTCCTTATCCTGGACAACCGATTCCGATCCTCACTTCAGCGCCCACGCACCCATAACCATTACCTTCAAACAAATCCCGACCACCGGCCCACCCACTTCCCCTCCTGGCCGATGGAATTAAAAAAAAGCATTCTGGACACCCTTCTCAGAGTCCCTAGCCGCACAAACAACCCACAACCCTTAACTCTCACCAGAACAATTCGCCGACATTCTCCTCACTACAGCACACCAACACATACCACAAACAAAACCACGCCACCAACACAAACCTCGCGCGGCCCCCTGGTGAAACGACGAGTGTCACGTGGAAATCCGCGCGAGAAACCATGCACGACACAGATATGAAAGACACCGCACACCGGAAACACTCACCAGATACAAACAACTCAAAGCACTCTGTAAACGAACCATTAAAAACGCAAAAAAAGAACTCTTGGATTAACTTCTCTAATCAATTCAACAGATTCACCCCTCTCGGCGAAATCTGGACACTCCTGAAAACATTCCAAAACCGACAGCGACCACCAATAAAAGCCATCATACTCAGACAGAGTAACAACACCATCACAGACCCACAAACAATCGCAAACATTTTCGCGCACACCTACCATCTTAGGTCATCCACACTTCCACATAACCCTTCACCTCCAATCAGACACACACGCCCACATATTTACAACACTAGGTTTACACTAACATAATTAGAACTTGCAATTGCAGAGACAGGAAACACAAGCGTAGGCCCAGACAATATACACTACTCTTTCTTCGAACACCTGCCAACACAAGCAGTACACGTACTCCTCGAAACATACAACACTGCATGGACAACACATACATATCCACAATCATGGCTACACGCCCTCCTTATACCTATCCCTAAACCAAACACTGACTCAACTCTATGCGACTCTTACCACCCTATCGCGCTAACCAGCTGCTTCCACAAACGTTTCGAACGCCTTGTCAAAAAACGACTCCTCTACATCATCCAGGCACAAAAACTAATTTATCCCACTCAATCAGGCATTCTTCCCAAAGATAATGTATAGATAACCTCACCTACCTCATCACACACATCTAGGAAGCGGCGGCAAAGAAGCATTCCACTGTCGCCGTCTTCCTGGAACTAAAACAAGCATATGATACCATCAACATAACAGCTCTACTACAACACCTATGCAACATAGACATACAGGGCAGACTACAGACTACCTTGACTTCTATCTACTAAAACGATCATTTCAAGTCAAAATTGGTCCCCACACTTCAGACACTAAATTCCCCACAACCGGTTTGATGCAAGGCTCAGTTCTCAGCCCCCTACTCTTTATTATCGGCCTAAACTCAGCCATTCCCGACAACCTTCCAGTCAAAATCGCACTCTATGCAGACGATATCGTACTCTGGACATCACATGCAGAGGCGAAAAAAGCCAACGACACGCCGACGCACGTCGGTGACAGCTAAAGGGACACGGAAGACTAATGAGACAGCCAAAGGCTGACATGTGTTTTTCTTTCCAAGCTTGGAAAACCTTTTTTTTTGAAAATCAATCGTATCAGTCCATTTCTGGGCTAGTTTACATTAGAAGATGGCATATTTTATATGGTGGTAGCGTCCTTATGAGACAGCTGCTGGCTGAAAAAAAATATGCGGCACGTGTGGCGGCCTATGCTAAATTCTCATAGACGTCGGCGGTATGCCGGTGAGACAACAAAAAACATTACCACTTTCCTTCATGGATCCGCGGGTACATATGTAGTTTTCTGTCATGTCATTTCGAGAACAAATTATACCTGGTGGCTTGAATGGTTTCCCCTTGAATGGTATGAAATTTAATCTCCTTGAATGGCATGAAATAGCCTTGGGTTTCCCATGATCTTTGTCCACCGGTTGGTTCGTTCGCTAAGTCCTCGGTGGGAATAAAGACAATTCTGTGTTATTTTTTGCACTTGCGAGGAACTGGAACGATCTGGAAGTCGACGCCTTTTGCACCGTCAAGGGAGAAGGTGACTTGCGGCTATGAAAGCTGTAATTATGAAGGAGAAATGCGCAACATAAAGAGGAACAAGTTGAGGCACGGAGAATAGCCCTTGCTCGTAAAGAATATGTCCTTCGGTGTTGGAGGACAGTGGGAACGATGGTGCAGACCGGTGCCGAATGACGTTGTCAACGCATCATCAGGAGCAGGTAATTAAGGTTTTTTGTGTAGTGATTCACTGGATAATTCCATGCAAGTAAGGAATTTATTTTCTTGTGCTGACTATGCCTGCTGAACAGGTTTACGTACCTACGTAGGTAGGTAGGTGCCTACCTACCACAGGGCTCTGTTTGTGCTTTGTAATCCTAAATGTGGACAAGAAGTTGTGGAGTAATGAAATATGGAGAGGATGCTTTTATTTCAGCCTGCGACATCTGAATCTCTGCTTGTGCTGTCCAGTGAGTTGAGCATTTTATTGCAGAGCTGTTAATTGTTAAACAATACCATTCAACCCCCAGATAAGAAGAATGAGAATAATTTATCTGGAGAGGATGATGTTCTGGGTGCCAAAAATCTAGCAATAATCAATTTGTCATATTGTACCATGTCCATGCATTCCCAAGATACCAATTAGCTTCAACTTCTGGCAGCAGGCTGAGTTTATTTGATGTGGATCTAATACATCTAGTTGTGCCACTGAAATTTTCAATGGCATAATATCAATAAGTATTACTATTCCAATTATGTACATTCCTACGAAATCAGAATCTTTGTGTGCTGCTGTAACCACAAAAGGTATTGTGTATTGTTATCACATCCTTCACAACTGCATCATTGTTATTTGTGGCCAATTGGAATTCAGCAAAATTTGGCCATCCATGACACCTAGACAAATATGTCTACAATTTTAGATAAACTCGTATTCATGCTCTTACCCTTAAGCCAGCCAAGACAACATGGTAAAGTTGTGCTTGGAAGGTGTTTTTTTTTTAATCCTTGGAACTTTTTTTTTCAGTGGAATATTTGTGAATGTGACCAAGATGATGGGACCACCCATTTTCTGTGCAAATGCTTATTTTTCAGCTTGGTAGCAAAATAACACTAAAAAGAAGCTTTGAATCAGCTAACAGTAGAAAAGTAAATGCTTAAAAAAATATAAATAAAATTAAACATAATCTGACCTCCCCTTGAAGAAGAAAAAATTCAGAAAAGGAAGCTGGAAAATTTCCAACAATTTTCTTCTTCAAATTACCCAACGTATAAAAACTTAACACAACCTAATGAAACCTAACATAATATGCTTTGAAAGAAAATCAATTTCCAATTTTTTGTAAAGATTTTGTTGATTTTTTAAACAATTCCAGCTTATGAAACCAAAACTAACCTAATCAAACTAGTATTATTGCAGTTTAAGGTAACAACAAGACAGGTTTTGCACACATTTTACTTCATAAGACATACAAAGGGGTTAGTTTTAATTAAGTTAGGTTAGGTTAGGCTTTTGTGGTAAGTTATGCTTTTTTGGGAAACAATGGGCAATGTTAAAAAAATGTTGAAGCATTCTTTGTTCAAAAACAGTTTAGGCTGGGTTATGTTAGATTTGGTTAGGTTTTTCCCCTTTTCAATTTTTTAAGAAAAGAATTGTTTGGAAATTATCCATTTCTTGACAGATAATTTTTATTCCACGGAAGGTTAGGCTAGGTTAGGTTATGTTACATATTTTTGCTTTGTTTTGAATGTTACTTTGTATGCTATATTACAACAACTTTGTATGCTACTTACTTACTTACAACTTTGTATGCTATACTTTGTATGCTATATGCCGCCTCCACCGGCGGCCCCCCCCACAAAAAAAATCGTGGAATTAATGGTGACAAAACTCACGATTCGAAACATAAAAATTGCTACTCTCAATTTCTAGCTGAAATATGTATCAACTGCAATGAGGATCAAACATGCTTTTTCAATGCGGCAAAGCAAGTGTGTGAGGCACTTGTTTTATTAACCATATATGCAAAGAATTTGAGACAGCAAACAGGTTCGTCGGTGACAGCTTCGGCATTTTTTTCACCCCTGATCACATGAATCACCAGCCCACTCACTAACAATTATACAAAACGCACTAACAGATCTCCACGACAAGCTAGCCTTACTAAACCTACACATTGCACCACACACATGCAGTGCTCAGTACTTTTGGCTTGCACCTTACCAGAGCCCGCTGACCACTCCGCTGTGCCATAGTTTTTGGCGTGTCTGACTGCTTGTTATTGCAGTTTTTTATTTTTCATTTTCGTCGGGCGACACCCGTCGCTCTTTTCTCATTTCGTTTTCTAGTGGGGTGACACCCGTCACCCCACGCAATTTTCTTCGTCGTCGTATTTCCGTTCCCTGTGTTTCTGTGTCCTTCTTATTTCTTTAAGTTACACTAGGTAGGGCTATTTCCCCACGATGGGGAAAAAACGCAAAAAGGACACCAACCCATGCTCGCCAACGGACTCAGACTCGGAATTTCCTCCCCTGACCACACCCTACGACCATCGCACGAACACAGACCTGGCCCCTGATGCTCCCTCGATTGATGCAAATGTTGATGATTCGCGCCGAACTATTCCACTCGATGACGCCATGGAAGCCCTTTGCGCCTCGCCGACCGCTGCTCGTCCCAAGACTACGACCTCGCCTCGCAATCCAGACCAGACCATCACTCTCCACGCCGCTGACCCACTCCCTAACCAGACCACGCCCTCCCAAGCTGAACCCATCCAGTCCATTGAACCCTACTTCGACAGTGCTGGCTCGTACGTCGTAGTCAAGCCTGTCGAGGAGTCCGTTTCCTTTCGCCGTATCAACGTTTTCTGGCCGACTAAACAACTCCTTGCCATCTGCTCCCTAGCCAATCCCGACATTGAAGCCCCTGCGAACGGAACCTTGGCCATTAAAACCCAATCCCGAGCCCAAACCAAAGCTCTCCTCCGCACCACCACATTTTGTGGAAAATCCGTCACCATCACTCTCCATTCCAAACGCAACACCACCAAGGGCACCGTCTTCGCGCCGGAGCTCCCCTTCATGTCTGAGGAAGATATCCAGGCGGAGCTCAGGCCAGAGGGGGTGACCCACGTCCGACGCATCACTTCCTTTAAAGACGGCCAGAAACGTGATACGAGCATCCTTGTCCTTACTTTCAATTATACCACTCTTCCCAAGACCCTCCTCGCCGGCTACATCCGATTCCAAGTCCGTGTCTTTATTCCCAATCCTCTCCGCTGTTTCAATTGCCAGCGATTTAGGCATGGCAGTAAGACTTGTCGCCAAACAGCCCGCTGCCCAAAGTGCGGCGAACCACCTCATCCCGAATCCACCTGCTCCAAACCTGCCCACTGCCTCAACTGCAACACATCCGATCACCTGACCACATCACCCCTTTGCCCAGTTTGGCGCAAGGAGAAGGAGGTCTGCGCTGTCAAGGCCACGACCGGGGAGTCATACACCCAGGCACGACGGTCTGTCGAAGCCACTTCCCCCTCAACAAAAACTTATGCCCAGGCGGCCACGGTTGCTCCCCCCATACGTCGCGTCAACACTACTTCTACCTCGATTCAAACTGACATGATTCCCGGTCTAGCTCCACTAAAAAAAACTTGCACCACTCACCACACCTACACAAACCACCCTGGCTCAAAACACACAGACCATTCCGACCAAACAGACTCCAACGAATTCTGCAAGGAATGCCAGACCCCGCAGCCATTCGGCTGCCGGGGAAATGCGCGCCACTTCCGTGGCCCGCCGACCGAGCCCGGCGCGCCCGGTGCCGGCCGGCGACCACGTGACACGACCGATTCCCAGCCGGCGGGCATCCCCCGCGGCAGCGGCCGGCCGCCGTGAGCCGGCCGCCAAGGTCACCAGTCGGCCGGACGGCTATGGCGGAACACCGCCACCGCCCGCACCCAACACACATGTCCGCCAGAACTACACTCCTGGCTCCGACATACACCGAAAGGTGCAGACAAACACTAACACTTTTATTCCAGATGTCCACACTTTTACAATGGAATTGCCGCAGCCTGATCTCCAAATGGGCCGAAATGAAAGCTTTTTTCAGTATTCTCGCACCTATTCTCATAGCACTCCAAGAAACATGGTTTTTGCCGAATGATACCTACAACTTCAATATTTTAATTATTCTCTGTATCGCCACGATGAGATCCGTGGATCACATCGCAGTGGCGGTACAGCACTTTACATCAACAATGATTTTACACTTACACAAATTACACTTAATTCATGTTTACAAGCCGTAGCTTGTACTTTACGTTTCCATGGTAGGAACATGGATGTATGTTCTATTTATATTCCACCACCCACAGACAACACAAATATTTTGACAGAATTAGAAAACCTTATAGCACATTTCAAGACCCGTTTCATACTACTCGGAGATTTTAATGCACATAGTCCAGCCTGGGATCAAACACGTACACATAGAGGCACTTAATACAGTAATACTTCATGACAGCGACCACTACCCAATCTAATTAACACCGACATTTTCAACTGCTACCGATACCGAACCCAGTTTCATCCCCCGCTGGAAAATTTCGAAGGCCGATTGGACAACATTTCAGGAACTTTCACATATTCAATACAACCCCAACATTTCTCCCGTGGAAAACGTCAACTAAATTACAAATACACTTATCGAAGCAGCATCTACTACAATTCCACTCACAAAGCCTTTTGCGAAACGAAAGCCAGTATCTTGGTGGTCTCCCGAAATTGCACGTGCCATTGCGGTAAGAAAAAGAGCATTTATGAAATACCTCAGACACCCCAATCAACAACATTTAATTATACGTGACCATGAACGAGCGAGGACACGCCGCCTTATTCGCGATGCTAGGCGTCATTCATGGTCAGAATATTTAAAACAGCTTACTTTTCGAACACCTCTAAGCCAAATCTGGCAATTAATCCGCCGATTGTCCGGACGCACCCCATTTAAATCACTCCCGGCCCTCAAAATCCAAAACATCACCATTACAGATCCAAAAGCAGTAGTAAACACAATAGCGGACACCATGGCTCAGCATAGCTCGGATAACAATTACAGGCCCGAATTCTTTCAAAATGCATAATCCACTTTTCACACCGATTTAGCACAATTCCATTCTGCCAACACTGAAACATACAATGCTGCTTTTCAAATTTCAGAACTGGAGACAGCCATTTCCTCCGCCGGCAATACTTCCGTAGGGCCCGACAATTTACATTATTATTTTTCAGACATTTACCAGATCACACCAAGCATTGCATTTTGCACACATTTAATGCACTATGGACAACTCACACCTTCCCCGAAACTTGGAAAGTATCTTTAATTATACCCATCCCAAAACCTGGCAAGGACCACAGTAACCCCACTAATGTTCGATCCATTTCACTCACCAGTTGTTTAGGAAAACTTTTTGAACGCATAGTCATCAAAAGACTGAACTGGCACCTGGAAACAAATTCCCTTCTATCTCCACTTCAATGTGGTTTTCGGCGAGGACGCAGTACAATAGATCACCTTATTCGGCTAGAAACAGACATCCGCCAAGGCTACAAAAAACATGAACACACAGTCGCAGTATTTTTAGACATCAGCAAAGCTTACGATATGGTTTTCAAACCCGCATTACTTTTTAAAATTCAGCAAGTCTGTATAAAAGGACATTTAGCTCATTATTTAGTAGGTTTTTATCCGGTACTCGCCCATTCCATGTCAGGTGCCGGTCAGCCATTTCCGATCCACATATTCTGCAAAATGGACTACCACAGGGAAGCTGCATTTCACCAGTTTTATTCAACCTGATCATTAACGACCTTTTCACCGACATGCCTATTAATGTATCATATTCTTTGTTTTCCGATGACAGCGCAATTTGGTGTTTCGGAAAAAATTACGAGCATTGTTTGTTTCAACTACAAAACGCACTAGACAAAATATATCAATGGTCCCTGAGGAATGGTTTCATTTTTTTCCGCTACAAAATATGCAACCATGATATTTAGCAAATCTCTTCCCCGCCCAATTCCGGAAACACCGCTTCACCTCGGAAACAATGATATACCTTTTGTAAATTTGTTTAAATTTCTTCGTATTATTTTTGACCGTAGGCTTTCAATGCATAAACACGTGAAACACATACAGAACAAATGTTTTCACCGACTGAATTTATTTCGATACATCACTTCTTCATCACTTGGAGCCGACCGTCATACACGTCTACTACTTTACAAATCTTTAGTTCTACCCATAATTGAATATGGATCCGTAGTATATACCGGTGCTAGCACATCCTCCTTACACATTTTAGACACCATTCAAAATAAATTTATCCGTATCGCAATCGGTGCAATGACAACTTCACCCATCATTTCTTTAGAAGCCGAATCGGGAATTCCTCCACTAGCTCTCCATAGAATGCAGCAAACACTTAGGTACGCCTCCAAAATTCAATTTCACGCAAACCATCCCACACACGCGTCATTACAAATTCTCCCAAATTTACATCATGATTATTTAGGTCCAGCCGAAAAACGAACTGGTCTCACTATAGCTTCTCGATTCAAAACATTTTCTGAACAACTTCATTTCACTATTCCACGCATTACTTCTCTTTCTCCACGAACTACACCACCGTGGCAGATAGCCGAACGACACATTTTTTATTTAACACTCGCACATCCGGCGGTCCGCGCCAACTTCGCATGTCCGGGGGTGGGTGGGGGGCAGATGTCTGCCCCCCCTAAGATCTCCAGAACTATGCTAGGTAGCGACAAACAGAAAACGGCGTTGGATTGCTGGTGACAAGCTCTATCGAAAGTATTTCGGTCATGTTTTCGCTCCGGTCAATATTTAGGTCACTGGGTCATCATAGGCCGAATTCAACCAGATCGGGTGGGGCCCTCAGTTATTGACACATATCTCAGGACCTGTAGCAGATAGAAACAAACGGCGAATGCTATTCGACAGCCCTTGAAATGTGCTATCGACAATACGCTGTGTGATTTAAGGTCAGGTCAACTCCGAAACTATGACCTCAGGTCAAGGTCATGAGGTAGCCTAGGGAGGTCATGTAATGTATCAATCGACACGTCGTGGCGATACAAGCACAATGACGGTAATTTCAGCTTTCTAGCTCAATGCAGTGCGATATAATGCGCAGAAATGTGCTAGTGATCTCAGGTGACCTCAGATGATCTTGGTGAGGTCACTGAGCACAAATGTCCGCGGTAACATTGAGAATAGCTTCCAACTACACGCCATAACCGTTGTGGGGTCATTCCGAGAGCAAATATGTAACCAGGAAACATTTGTATATTTTACCATAGGCCTATAATGGGGGAAGCCATGGCCGCGACCTGACCTCAGGTCAATGCTACGAAAAAACCGAGATATATATTATAGTCCCTGATGAGATCATGACGTGTTATAGGTTTGAAATCAATCACCCAATTATTGTGGAAGTGATGCCACCTAGACTCCGAGGGATGTTGGGTCATTTCGCCTGACCTGGTGACCTGACTTGAGATGACCCAGGGTCAAACATTTCTGAGGATATGCGGAAAAGACTAATGAACAGCTATACGAGGTTTGGCCTTGCTAACCCGATTCGTATGGCGGCAAATTAGGAAAAACCGCAGTGGGGGGCAGATATCTGCCCCCCCCGGACGTGCGCGTGTTAACCACCACTCCAAAATCATAGCTTTGTCCAGAATATGCGAGACAAAAATTGTACAACTTTCGGACTCGTTATTCTCATGTTCCTTTTGTTTTTACTGACGGTTCGAAAGACGCCAACTTTACAGGAAATGCCATAGTTTCGGGAATATACAAAAACAACATCGACTACCAGACGGTACATCAATTTTCATCGCCGAATTACATGCTATCCTCATTGCCCTCCGTTACATTCGCAATCGTTTTCTCTGTCACCCCATGCACAGCGTCGTCATTTGTTCGGACTCCAAATCTGTTTTACAATCTCTTTCGGCACTTTCTTTTTCACATCATTGCCATATCTCTATTTATGAAACGTTAGGAACACTTCTTCTGATGGGCGTGAAGGTCCGTTTCCTGTGGGTGCCCAGTCACTGTGGCATCCCAGGGAACGAAGAAGCCGACACGTTAGCAAAAGCATCATTACACTTCCAAAACATTACAGACAATCCACCACAGACATTTATGGACACAAGATTGGACACAAAACACAAACCATACACAATTACATATCATCAAACCTGTCGTCGATATATGGACCACATCATATAAAAAAAACCGACACGAAGAAAAAGTCTTATCACGTTTCTATTATCACTTATCACTTCTTATCACGCAGCTAAAACAAACTTCAAACCCCTAGACTCACTTCAATACCAATGCCTAAAGATAGCCACAGGAGCATACACCTTCTCCTCACCTTCCCTCGCTCTTCCCATATACAAGCACATACCAGAGCTACATCACAGACGCACAGAAGCATTACTCAGATACCACTACAAAACGCAACTCATTAGACAACACCCATGCACTCAGGCACTAAAAATCCCCTCCAAACGCAGGCACCAACTCATTAAAAACCATCATTCAAAACTACGATAGGATGCCGCATTCACCAACACGCAAGAAGCTTACACATCGCATTCCCTACCTCAAAACCACTCCCACCACCTAAAGCATGGTGGAAACATCAAACCCCCACAGCACACTTCCTAATAGACAAACCAAAACGTACATACACAGATGCAGAAATACAACAACTCTTCCTCCAATTCATATCACAATACGCAAAAAACAACATCATCTACACCGACGGCTCCAAATCACACACACAACAGACGGGCTCAGCGGCGGTGCTGTATACCAGACAAGCACCGCCCCGTGTCATCCTACGTGCCCGTCTGCCAGACACAGCATCCACATACACGGCAGAACTGCTTCTCAACGATGAACACCCAACATTACACGAACAGATCTTCCACTCCCTTTCATCATCACGCATATTGGAATAGCTATGAAGGGGAAAAAAGGAACAAAAAGAGACATGGAAAAAGAAAAGAAAAGAAAAAACACAAAAAAAGAAAGAAAAAGAAAGAAAAAAGATATATCTGTACGCATACATATATTGAAGAAAAGAATGCATGCTCCCTAAGTGTCTATATGTTTTCTGAAATGTTCACTCCAAACGGCGATGACCCAACCCCAACCCCCCATCTGCACCCCATACCCCAAGCAGCACTGTCTGGACTGGCTTCTCTTCTCGACATTCCTCACTACTGCGCCTTCTTCAACATCTGAACAACCTACAGCCTCAACTTCAAGACATCCCATCACACCTCTACCCAGCTCTACTCTGTTATCTTCAAAACTACCTTAACTTCGGTACCTTCCAACAAGTCAACCTTATCTATCCTATTCCTTCTACCCCCGACTACGTCGTTCCATGCACCATAACCCACCACCACATTCATCTCCACTCTACCGGAAACAGCCGACATCACCACACGGTGGCAGGCTGGCCAAATTCACACACATCACACATCACAAGACAATATATTTTTCAGGAATAAGGGATTGGTCCCCTTCAGTGCATCCATACAGTAACTCACAAGCATTGTTGTGCTCTAATGAAATGTTTCAGGAAATTGTGAAGTGCACCCCACCTCATCCCCGAATCAACTCCATTATTAGGCTTTTTTGTCCCTACAGCTTCCTGAACATTCTTATGCCATGACAAATCATAATGTGTGTCCACAAATATTTTGGGGAAGTAATTGCTTTTGTGCTTTGCAAGTTGTGTAGGGACTACTCTAGTTCTCTACTTCTGTCTAACCTTGATTCTTTCGAACACTACTGGTTCCAGCATTTTTCACAAATGAATAATGTACACACGAAGGCATGGCTGTTTATTAATTCACATGTTTCAGACAATTACATACCACCTGCACCATTTCATGGAACAAATACATTGGTATTAATGTTGTATGCAGATTGCAGAGTGGTCCTTAAGCATCTGCTGTCATCTGTTGCACATGCTAGCAAGCTGGCACTCGTCCAGTCTTGCTTGCATCTAATTTTCTGTTCCACTTCTGCATCCTCTTGGAATGTTACTGCAGCTCTCATGATCACTTGAAATAACAAATGTGCATTATCCTCAATGATGTTGCCAAGTTGCTGTGCCAAGGACAAAACGTGGCTAGACAAGATGAAGAGCACCAGAACTAGAAGTGGATTTCATTATCAGTCATTGATTACCATATGTTATAGGCCCTTGGAGCATGCTGCACCCTCTGCTTCATCACAATCCAATAATACTATTGGATTATGACAGCTAGTTGAGATTGCTGTTTAAGCAAGGCTCTTCATGATATATCTCGTAATGAAATGTGTGGATTTTTGGGGCGAGTGTATAATTCTTTGCATGACAAAAGTTCCAAAAAAGGACCATATTTCCAACACTGGCTCTAACTCGTGAGGTCAAGAGCTAAACAGAAATGGCAGAAATGCCTCCGAATTGTAGTAGGTGGCCCATTCCACGACAAATCGACAAGTGAAGGGCTCAAAATAACACCCTACTGTTTATATTCCAAGGAAAATACTTATATAGGGTAAGTTTGTCACTATATTCCAGCTGCTATGCGATGGGAGACATCGCGGAGTTTCTGCCACCAGATGGCAGTCCAGGCGAGTGTGACACGAAAGGTGGCAGGCTGCGGCCCGCTAACGCTTGGAGTGTGTGTTGTAGGGCTGTTGATGTTGGTTATTAACAGTTCGCACGTAATATGTCAGTAACCATTGTATGGGATGGGTATTTGCTTTGTCACTTCATCCAGCTGAGCAGGTGGGGATAAGTTCCCGGTCGAGAAATCCGAGAAAAGGCATGGATTATGAAAATTTCAAGAGAAGCCTCCTTCAAACGAACTAACCACTCCCGTGTAGGTATCCATGTGCGGCACATTTAGATAAGTCTGATTGTGTTGCTGAGATGTGGCGTGATGAATATTTCTAAACGAAAATGAAATATGCTAATGTTTGCCTACCGAATGCCGACGATCTTCCTCATCCTCATATACTGTGTTTCGCCTTACGATCAGAGCAGTGCCTGGGAAGACACTTGTTCCCACTCCCTGTGTTGGATGTGCCCTTCCAATAATTTCAGCTTCTAATATTGGACCTTAATGTAAAGACATCAAGACATAAAAGATCAGTGCAACTATGAGCCACCAGGGCCCTTCTTGGTTGCACTTTGGACACTGAACCAGTTGCCCACCAAATCTGTCTATCAACCCTCCCTGGAATACAGAAAAACAAGCCCCCTATTCTTATAATGATTGTCTATGCCGTTTTTAAAGATGTTCAGTGTGTTGCTACTGACAATAGTTCCTGGCAGCTAGTTCCAGTGTTCTACTACCCTGTTGGTGAAGAAAGACTGTCTTAACCTTGTCCTGCTGTGATTAAGTTTAATTTTGAATTGATGACCTCTAATTGCATCATTTCTGTTAAATTCAAACATTTCCCTAAGATATCCCTGTTCCTGACAATGAACAAATTTAAAAACCTAGATGAGATCTCCTCTCAGCCTTTTATATCTAAGTGAAAACATATTCAATTTCTTCAATCTTTCCTCATATGCCAGGTTGCCTATACCATTAACCATTTGTGTTGCCCTCTTCTGTGCTCTCTCTAAAAGCCAACAATCTTTCTCATAACTGGGGGACCAAGCTTGTACACAGTATTCCAAATGTGGCCTGACATATGCACAGTAAAGCTTCCTGATGACCTCCTCACTTTTCTATGACACATTCGTCGGTATTGCCCCAAGCATTCTTAATGCCTTCTTCCTGGCTTCTTTGGTCTGTTCTGATGCCCCCAATTTTTTGTTCAAAATAACACCTAAGTCCTTCTCCTGCTGAGTCACAGATAGTACTTGGCCACCCATCAAGTATGGTGCCTTCATATGCTGCCTACCTACATGCATGACTTTGCACTTATCAAAATTAAACTTCATTTGCCATTTTTCGGACCACTTCACAAGCTCGTCTAAGTATTTCTGCAGCAAAACCTGCTCATTATGCCCTGTTGTTGCCCTAAAGATATTCAAATCATCCGCAAATTTCACAACCTTGCTGCTTAGGCCACATTCAATGCTATTCACAAATATAATGAACAATAGTGGCCCCAGTACCGACCCCTGGGGGACTCCACTAAGAACATTTTGCCATGATGACTTGGTACCATTTAGCATCACTCTCTGCTGTCTATCTGAAAGCCACAACTCTATCCACTTTAGGATGCTGCCTGCAATACCATGGATCTGAAGCTGCATCATGAAGTCCAAGAGATTTGTGAGACACGATCTCCCTTTTCTAAACTCATGCTGAGTATCTTGAATCAATCTGTTTCCTTCCAGAAAACTAACTATTCTATCCTTGGTAATTTATTCGAGTATCTTGCAGACTAGGGATATGGGGCTAACTGGCCTATAGTTTTCAACTTTCCCTCTTTCTCCTTTCTTGAAAATAGGAACTACATTTGCCCTTTTCCAATCTGTTGGAATTTCATTTTGTGAAACTGATCTACAAAATATTATACTAAGTGGAATAGCCAGTTCCTTTTCAGCTTCCCGCAATACCCTAGCATAAATTCCATCAGGTCCTGCTACCTTGTTTGGCTTTATTTTTCTGATATAATTGAAAACAACATCACTATCAATGAAATCAACATCGTGTATCTGATCACCTGTCACTGAACTGTGGTTCACGGTTGCCAGATTAGTTACATCTTCCACTGTAAACACTGATTTAAACTGCTTGCTCAGCTCCTCAACCATCTCACCATACTCACTCAATATAGTCCCATTTACTTCCAGTGGACCGATTGTGCTTGAAACTTTACTTAGCTTGTAGAAACTAAAGAACTTTTTACTGTCCCCATTACAGTTCCTAGCCAAATCCAATTCTTTTGCTCGCTTTGCTGCTCTGGTTTTGGTGCCCCCCCCCCCAATCTATTTGGACCCGGCCATTGCCTTCATGTATTGTGCTCTCCTGATAATTTTCAGAAACCTACACCTATGCTAGGCAGCTACCAGGGACATTGTTGTGTATACCTTAAGAGTGCAACTACCCCAGGGGCGGATACATGAGAGCACTGGGGTATGCCCCTCCCCCATGGAAAGATGGCGCCCGTCTGACCGGAGTACCTGTCTGGGAATACTAGAATGCAACGAATCCCCTCGCTCAAATTTCAGCCGAAGATGCTGCTCTGAGGGGAAATGCGCCCTCTTGAGGGTAAACGGTGCCCTTTTCAGTACGATCGGTTGCACACATCCCTCCGCTCAACGGACATTCAGGAAAATACGCACTTCCAGGGACTTTCGCAGCGGCGGTCCTCCGAGAAAATGTCGCCCATGAAGATTGCCGCCATGGAAATTTCTGGATCCGCCCCTGACCTGTCCGTGTGCGCAATGTTCAGATCCCCTGGCGGAAGCTAAGTCTGGAAAGCTCACACTACATGCACAGTGATGGTAATTTCAAATATAAAATTTGATAATTTGGTTAAGAAATTACACCCAGGCGGGTACAAATTGTAAATTGTTATGCATTGCTTCCGGACACTTAATATTCCTTTTCCACTTTTGCATTAGCCCATGACAAAAACAAGGCAGATGGTAGGCCAAAAATATATGCTGCATACACGATGGAATGGAATAAGAGATAAACCGTAAACGATATCGCGCATTCTGTACGAAACATCACACCAACCGCTGAAGACATCAGGTACACAATTCAGATCACATCACACAATATACAGGTCTCATAAGCGGCGGATCCAAGAGCAAAGAGTGCTACGCCCACCCATCATGCAAAGAGCGGGGCATGGCACATGGGCATGCCCCGACCTTTTAAGCCCCAAGCGTGATTTTCAGGGACCCGGTCCGTCTCTTTGGGGCCACCATCGTGATTTTCAAGGGCCACCGCATTACTTTTTTTTGGAGAGCCCCAGCGTTACTTTCAGGGTCCTCCGGCTCGAACTTTTGAGTCTCCAGCGTGATTTTTAGGGGCCCGGCCAGTCTTTTTGGGTCCCACAGCGTCATTCTCGATGACCATCGTACGACTTCTTCGCCCCAAGCGTGATTTTAATCACGCTTGGATTAAAACATTTGGGGCCCTAATGGTATTTTCAGGGCCCCACTTTTTGGCAACCCCAGGCAGAGTCATTTTTGGAAGCCATGAAGCGATTTGTGGGCCACAATATAATTTTCAGGGGCCTCGTTGTAATTTTTGGGGCCCAGTCATTTTAGCGGTCTCTGCTCGACATCATGGGGCCCCCAATGTGATTTTTTCATGGTCTCCGGTGCGATCCTTGGGGGCCCAGCGGGATTTTTAAGCGGTCCGGTGCAATTTTTTGGTACCCCAGCGACATTCTTGGGGCCCCAACAGTCTCTCAGGAATTGTGGGACAAAGGGGCACTGTCCCCTTCGCTCTTCCTTCGGTAGGCTACTGGCTCTATTCAGACACATAAATTACATATATGCGAAATCAGGAACTCAGCTCCGAACTCCCCAACACCAAGTAATTAATCTTAGGAAACTTCTTCCACAACAATCTTCCGCTCTTCACAAGCAAAAGGCATGGACACGGCTAATGCGGCGGGTAATTCACGTCCTACTCGCATGTGTCGCCGCTCTGGCGGCTGCGTCTGGAAGCTTTCGCGCGTTGTCTTTCATTTTGAGAAAGATCCGAGCGACGGTTAAGGAGTCATAGCCTCGGACATATTTGAGTGGTCACCGAACTCTTTGGAGGCCAGGAACTCAATGAAGGAACTTTGGAACTCAGGAACTTTGGAGGCCAGGAACTCAGGAACTGTAACACGAATCGCACAAAGCTACATATTGCTGAACTCGTCATGATCCACTGCATCTTGTGTCACTTTCAAAATGTCTGTTCATGCGTTTTTTGAAACCGTGAACTTGCGACCTAAGATAACGTGACCAAGTTTGACTTTCGAGACAGTCACCATGCTATTTTGTAAATGCAGAAGCGAAGAAGGGTGATTTGTGACATCTTAGATCGTCACTTGTAGGGAGACAAGAAACATCAACGTTTTCACCTTATACAATATATTTCTGCACCAATGCCAGCATATCAAAAATGTACGATCATATTTCACCGACAACACTGAATGGATTATAACTCCGCCAACCACTGTAATATCAACTTTTTGGTGTTTCAAACCACACATTCTGGAAACGAAACTGTAAGAGAGTTAGTTTTGAGCGTCTTGATCCCATATAATTCAGCAATACCCCTTCGTTCATGGCGCGACAAGTCCCCGGCTCCGAGACGGGCGTCCGCCTGTCTGGTTGCCGACGTAAGCAGCCACCGCCCGAACGGGACGTTCATTGGAATTTGTACCTACCCCTCCCCTCTCCGGCCGCCAGGCGCCAGAGTCGTGACCTGAATCCCGTGCAGCAGAGGGTTGTACCTTGACCGCCTCTATCCGACCGGCGCGTGCAGTCGCCGTCGTTAATGCTAGATGTAACTGTGTTCACATAAAGTTATACGTTTGGCTGTCCCGTAATCGTAATTGGTATAACCCCGTAAGCCTTGCGATTGTAAAAGTATACCGTAATTGTAACTGTAAAGAGTGTACAGTAAATGTCATATAGTACCCTTCACTATATGGAAGTCAACTTCCGCGAGAAGCTTCTAGAAGGTGGATGTGACGTCAAGGGGTAGTTCTGCGTCCTCGACCAATTCGTGACCGGGGGTCTCCCGAAGTCACTAGCGGCCGTGCGGCCCCCAGTCAGTCGGGCTTGAATACTCTGAGCGAGCGGATCGCTGCTACGCGTGCGCGCTTCCCAACTAAATTCGGCTTCTAAATTCATAGGAAAGGCAGTATCACGGCTTACCTTCAGAGGAGAACGTACTGTACGGTGAATGTCGTTCTCGTGTGATCGTGGATTGCTGCAGTGCAAATACAGGGCAGCAAAAGGTACTGGTGCTTTCGTGACCGAGGTTATCGCAAACGACGAGGTTGCTAGACTTTCGCGTGTCAATATAGGACTTTCCTACAAGTGTGCCGTGACCCGGATTTTTTTGCAAAACTTCTTGCCAAACTTTTTTGCAAAACTTTATGCGAAACGTTTTGCGAAACTTTTTGTGCAAAACTTTGTGCAAATTTTTTTGCGAATTTTTTTGCGAAATTTTCTGCGAAATTTTCTTCGACCTTCTGCAAGCCCAACTAGAACAACACCAACTGGACATTCAATCACGACGTTTCAGCACGGACGAGCAAGAAAACGTCTTCCGCTTCATCTACGTAAGTCCGAGCAAAATCCATTATCCTTTTAAAAATACTATTTTTGGATTTTGACCACCTAAAACGGTTTTTAAAATTGCATAATTCTGCTGTATACCTACGGTGTTCTGAATACTGTGTGTGGGAACTACTGTGTGAACATCGAGCCGAATTTGAAACATAGTGAGCTCCACTATCTCCACAAAGGTGAGCGAATAATTTAGAAAAATATAGCGTAACTTAACGTAATTAATTATGACTGAGATTTATACTGATAGATTGTGCGGAGTGCTTCAACAAAATTCGGTTGGAGATGAGAGCACAAGGGATGACACAGAATGTCCGACCCTTTTCTGGAGATGGTCACAACAAATTAATTGAATGGATAAGGCAACTTGACAAAATTAACTTCAGCATAGATGACGAACAGATGCAGATCATTTGCATCAAAACGCTCACTGGACCTGCAGCCGAGTTCATGCAGCGAGTATTCACGGAACAACCACTTATGACGTGGGCTCAAATAAAACAAGTCATGCGGGAAAGATATTCGGACCTCTCGGATAACAAATGCGCTCAGGAGGGTCTACGAAAACTGCGCCAATATCGAGATCTTGTTCAGAATTTCGGTGAGAAATTAATCGCACTGGCACAGGAAGCTTACTCAGATGTCGAAAATCCCACGGTTCAGGAAAATTTCATTGATATTTTTAACAAAGGTGTCCAAAGTAGCTCATTGGCAAACAAGCTGTACCGACAGAACTTCCGGACCCTGGAGGAAGCCATCCAGTTTGTAGTGAAGGAACAGAAGGTAGACAGAGTAATCGAGTTATGCAGAGGCGTGCAAAAGCAGGAGCCGATGGAAGTCGACTCTAATCAGCCGGACACAGGAGAGGACAAGGTGGAGAAATTGGAAAAACTTATTATGGCAATAGGCCAATCGGTGGAAAAATTAGCGGCAACCAAGCCAGAAACTCAGAAGCCACCCAGGGAGAACCAACACCAGCCTGGACTACGGGTATTCCATCCCGCCTACCCACGTTACCCACGTCCGCCACGAAACTACCCTTCAGGACCACGCTATGGACCACCTCAGCCAGGACCGCAATATGGACCACCTCAGCCAGGACCCCACTATGGACCACCTCAGTCAGGACCACACTATGGACCACAGCAGCCACGACCTCCTATGGCCCCAGAGTATGGAGAGCATCACCCAACACCGACCAACACCCAGCTTACCGCTGGACTCCCGATGGCAGACCCATCTGTATCAGGTGTGCAATAATTGGTCACATTGGAAGGCGATGCCGCTCTCAGCCAATTAGCCAGGCGGAAAACTAATGAGCTCTGTCGCGACTGACCACCGTGATGGGGCTGAGCAAATTCAGACGGAGGAAATACCGAGAAAAATGAGGAAGAATATCAGGAAAAAGAGAGACCCCGAAAAACGTAAACAAAGGTTGGCACGCGTCCAACAAGTTAACATCAAGGCAAATACGCCCATGGCATGGCTTCACATCGGTGCCCAGAGAGCCTATTATCTCGTTGACACGGGAGCCGATATATCGTTGATTTCGAAAAAAAATTATTTGATGCAATCGCGGAGAATAATATTATAAATTTCTCACAGGACCGACGAGATTGCATACCACTGATATCCGCCAGTGGCCATCGCCTGAAAAACATTGGAGTTGGAACCTTCATGATGGAGATGAGCAAATTCCGAAAACAATTCGAATTTCAAATTGTGGAGGACATAAAACAGGAGTGCATGCTGGGGAATGATTTTTTGACGAAGTTTGGAGAGAAGTTAGACTTTGAGAAGAAAGCCCTCTGCATCGAAGGAAACATGATTCCTCTCAGACCACAAAAACAGAACAGTGAACCGACGAGCTCACTCTACGAGTCAAGGAAAGAGTTCACATTCCCGCCAACACTGTCGTGGAATGCCCAGCCTTCATCAACCGTGTCCAACTGGTAGATCAAAACTGTCATGTACACTCGCTGGAGAACATGCCGCTGATCTCTGAGGAACCTGGCTTGTTCATAGCCGAAATAATAGCGAAGCCTGACCAACACAAATGCGTACCAGTGCGAATTGTCAACACTACAACTCGTGATTTCTCCTTGCACCCAGAGCAGGTGATTGCATTCGCTGAGACTATCGACAATTCTGACTTGGAAAACCTGATTGACATGACACAGGACATTGAACTGACACCGCCAACCGCTCCCTCTGACCCGCTTGATCAAGCCAAGCTGGCTCACCTGACTGGTGCTGACAAAGACAGATTCGAACAACTGTTACGTGCTAACACTGATTTATTTGCCGAGACTGACGCAGATCTTGGAACGACTGATGTCATCAAAATGGACATTGACACTGGAGACAACCCGCGGATCCGACAAGCTCCTTACAAAACCCCATTCTATCAGCGAAAATACGTAGAGGAACAAATTAAAGTGATGTTAGACGCTGGTATCATTGAGGACTCAGACAGTCCTTGGGCCGCCCCGATCGTGATCGTTCGCAAAAAGGATGGAGGTAACAGATTCGCGATTGACTTCAGAAAACTAAACAAGGTGACCAAAAAAAAATAGCTACCCACTCCCGCTAATTGAGGACATTCTTGCCTCTCTGGGAGGTGCAAACTTCTTTTCGTCTTTGGACCTGAAAGCTGGTTATTGGCAAATCCCGATGTCCGAGGAGAGTATTCAAAAAACAGCCTTCACATGTTTTATGGGCCTGTGGAACTTTCGCAAAATGCCATTCGGAATATGCAATGCACCCTCCAAGTTCGCAGAATTGATGAACAAAGTGCTGTCCGGAATTCAAAATCAGTTTGCAACCGCCTACATCTATGATATAATCGTCTACTCCAAAACATTTGAGGAACATTTGGCCCATCTGGAAGAAGTTTTTCGTAGACTGCAAAAAGCGAAATTGAAACTAAAACTGTCGAAATGTGACTTCTTGAAGGAAAGAGTACAGTACTTGGGACACCTAGTGTCAGCCTCTGGCATCAAGCCAAACCCCGAGAAAGTGGAAGCGATCCAACATATGGCAGCCCCGACCAATGTCAAGGGAGTCCGCTCATTCATCGGTATGTGTGCTCATTCATCGGTATGTCACACTACCGTCACTTCATTCCCAACTTCAGCAAAATCTCCACGCCACTTATAAACCTCACAAAGAAACATGCCCGATTTGATTGGACAGACGAGTGTGAGATTGCTTTTGAAACTCTGAAACAAAAATTAGCTACCGCACCCGTGCTGGCATATCCCGACATCACGAAAGAGTACAAATTATACACGGATGCCTCCCAGGAAGCAGTTGGAGCCGTGTTAGTGCAGGAACACGGAGAAGGTGAAAGAGTGGTACAGTACCTATCGAAACAGTTAAATGAGACACAACGGAAGTGGCCAGTGGTGCAGAAAGAGGCCTATGCGTGCGTGTGGAGTGTGCACAAAATTACGCCAATATTTGCTTGGATCGAAATTCACCATTCTGACCGATCACCGTCCACTTACTTTTTTGAACCTGTCCGAAATGAAATATCCCATGTTGCAGAGATGGGCGATCATGCTTTCAGAGCACGACTGCGAAATCATATACATTAAAGGAAGCAAAAATATCGTGGCTGACCACCTTAGTCGAATGCACGAAACTGACCAAGACGTGAATGTCATAGATTCAGACCATGTTCCAATGGGTGATCTCCGTCACACCGAATTCAGAAAACCAGAGGAAGACCTGAGCAGAGAGGTAAAATTTAAGGAAGTATTAGTGAAATGGGAGAATATAGCGGAACTGCAGAGTGCCGATGAGGAAATAGCAAATATTCGGAAAATCATGAATGACAAAAATCACTCAGATTATCGGGACATCGTTTTGCGTTACATGGAATTGGACAAACTGATCTACAAAATTAGCGATGGACCTCGCTGTGGACCATTTCCAGGCTTACAACTATGCTTGCCAAAATCCCTGAGACAGGAAGTATTGAAGGAGATGCACGATGGTTTCTTTGCAGTACACATGGGACTCACCAAAACGTACGAAAAGCTTAAATTCAGTTATTATTGGAACGGAATGTGGAGAGACACAGTGGCCTACCTCAAAGCTTGCGTGCCTTGCACAGGACGCAAAGCCAAAGCAGCCCCAGCTCCGATGCAGGAGATGCCAGTACCTCACTATCCCTTTGAAATGATTGCGATTGACACTTGTGGACCATACCCAGAAACACAACAAGGTAACCGTTACGTCATCACGATTATCGACTTGTTTTCTTCTTGGCCGGAAAGTTTCTGCACTAAGCGAAAGGATGCCCATACTGTCGCGAAAATCCTTATGGAAGAAATCATTCCACGCCACTCATGTCCACGCGTGATACTTTCGGACTTAGGAACAGAATTCAGAAATGCCGTTGTAGACGAGCTGGAAACTTGTTTGAATATTCGCCATATCACCACCAGTGCATATCGGCCACAAAGTAACGGAAGATGCGAAAGGTACCATAGGTGCCAAAACGACATATTGGCAAAAACAATCAACAAAAATCAGGATGATTGGGACAAGAAAATTCCCGCTACTCTTGCCGTGTATCGGACAGCTAACATTGGAAGCTCTGGAGCCATCTCGCCATTCTTCACATTGTACGGCAGAGACCCCATTCTCCCCCTGGACAATTTGCTCCAGCCTAAGATGAAATATTACGGTGAAGACTATGTCCCAAAAATGCTGCCAAATTTACATGAAGCGCACAGCCATGTAAAGACTCACATTGTGGAGAGCCATGAACGTAACCGTGAGTACGCGGACCGCAAAGCCAAGCCGCGAAATTTCAAAATGGGGATCCCGTGTATTATTATGACACAACTGTGCACCCTGGCACGTCGTCAAAGCTCTCGTTGCCGTGGAAACCGTACTTTCGGATTGTCAAGCAAACGAGCCCAGTGAACTATGTGATCAGAAATCAGACCTCCGGTAAGACCCGGTTGGTGTATGCACAGAAGCTACGGCTAGCCGACCCGAACACAGCATGGGAACCCACCAAGGACCACGACGAACCAGTGAACCAGAAGTATCTAGAGAAAACGTCAAAGGTAGATGGTACAGTCCCTGAAAGAGTGCAGCCTTTTAGGTCAGCCAAACGGGCCTAGGTCGGCCCTGACTACAGTCCCTGTGAGGATTGGCCGATAGACGTATGCAGCCCACAGAGAACAAAGGATGATGGAACCGCTGAGTTGACAGAGCCCGTGCCTGGCTCGGTGCAGCCACTGCCGGTCGAGTCTGACCCGCCAGAGAGATCACCTCTCACCCCGTCAGCAGATGTAGGTGGGCCCCCACCGGTATCGAGTGATACTGAGGCAGACATTCCTCTGTCTGAACCAGTCCAGACAAACAAAAGGCCGTTGCCGTCGACCAGTGAGTCAGACGACGACGCCACATTTTCGGAACCAGCGGAACGAAACCAAAGACCACTCCCCTCTTCGAGCGATTCAGAAGACAATTTACCCCTTTCAGAATTAGCAGAGCGCTTAAAACGAACCTTACCCGTGTCCAGTGATTCAGACCCTGAAACTTCACAATCGCAATTGGCGAAACGTCCGAAACCTCCAATTAGCGAATCGGAAGATGAAATTCCGCTTTGAGAATTAGCAAAACGCTTGCAGGACTCGACTGAAAGCCCAGTGAGGCCAGTCCCTGAAAAACGACTTTTGGTGGAATCATCTGACGACGATCGCCCTCCATGCAAACTTCAAATTCACGATGACTCCGCTACTTCCACTGATTACGAGGCTGATGTCGACCGAGTCGACGTCACGCCTAAAACTAACGCCTTTGCAAGCCTAGTGGAGATACAAAATAAATCAATGATGAAGCAGTTCAAATTACAAATGATGATGTTCCAATCGATACTTAAATAACGGCTCTAGTAGATATGTCGTCGAAGTGTAGCAGTGAGTCGCTTCATGTGAACATACTGTATTGTTGACGCAGTGGCGCCACCAACGGTGACGAGTAACGTCACCTACCTGCCGGATTGCCGATGTGATGGTCGTGGTGCGTGCAGCACCTTGTGATGGAACCCCATATGGGCATAATGATGTTGAAGTGATGTTGTGACGTCGCCTATCCTGATGTCTTGTGTGACATATTGTCAACAGTTAGTAACATGTATTTGTGGTCAAAATCCAACCCCAGACCTATGCTTCCGCATCTTTGAACCGAGTTTTGTACCTGGAACCCACAATGCAATCCAAACCATCCAACCCTTCCCGCTCGGTGAAGACATCATCATCATCCGTCCTGGACCTGGACCTGAGCCAGCATCAGCACGACTTGACACTCGGGCGTGACGAGTCCGTCACGCCAGTTCCCGCAGGACCGTCGACCGTGTACCCGCCGCCTCACGCCGACACCGCAGCTGACAGCATGGACCTGAGCTGACGACCGGACGTGACGAGACAGTCACACCATCTGTCACAGGACCCGACAGGTGGACCACCTGCGGCCACCGCCTGCAGAGGTACACAGGATGTACCTGCAACACGACCCACCAGCGGCCGTTATACCCGGCCAGTTCGACGACTGGGCCGTTGGCCCGGCGCCAGCGGGCGCCACCGAGGAACCGGGCCCCGCGGCAACCTGAGCGCCCCCGCAGCGGAAGTGCCGCTGCGGATGCGAGCGTCGCCGCTACGGGCGCTGACGAGCGCCTTCCCGGAGCGGGTGCTGACGATCGCCACCACGGAGCGGTACTGACGAGCACCGTCCCCGAGCACCGCCACTGCCGGCGCAGTGGGCGGTCATATGGATGACTCAGCCGAGCTAGCGCGTGGTAGACCGGAAGCTACCTCGGTGATATGGATGAATCACCGTCCGCTCTCGCAGCTGGACATGATCGAACACGACATAATCTTCCATAAGTATATGGAGAGACGTCGCAGTTGGCAGGGATGTGTCCCTGACCAGTGACTCAGAGTGACGAGTGACATGCGGTAACTGCCGCAGGGCCGTCAGTGAACGCGGCATACCGTCTGAGATGGCAAGGTCGGCCATGCTCAGCTACTTCCCCTTCCCGAACCGGACTGAACATTCGACAGTGCGTGCGCGACAGTTATCGCCAAAATGTTTACGGAAAATTGTATTTGTGTTTAGTATATTAGGAACATTGTTTAATTACTACCATGGATCAGAGAGTGGGTAACCCTTACAAACCTCCTAGACTAACCCACGTAGAACTGTATGTCATCTGATATGTATTAAATTGCTGTCGTCTCGTAATTGTCTGTTGATTCGTATGTGATTGTAGAAGGCCGTGATATGTCTGAGTGGAAGCTCAGGATCAATCTGGGAAATGATCCGACCTTTCGGACCTCTCGCTGTGTTGTAAGAGAGTTAGTTTTGAGCGTCTTGATCCCATATAATTCAGCAATACCCCTTCGTTTATGGCGCGACAAGTCCCCGGCTCCGAGATGGGCGTCCGCCTGTCTGGTTCCCGACGTAAGCAGCCACCGCCCGAACGGGACGTTCATTGGAATTTGTACCTACCCCTCCCCTCTCCGGCCGCCAGGCGCTAGAGACGTGACCTGAATCCCGTGCAGCAGAGGGTTGTACCTTGACCGCCTGTATCCGACCGGCGCGTGCAGTCGCCGTCGTTAATGCTAGATGTAACTGTGTTCACATAAAGTTATACGTTTGGCTGTCCCGTAATCGTAATTGGTATAATCCCGTAAGCCTTGCGATTGTAAAAGTATACCGTAATTGTAACTGTAAAGAGTGTACAGTAAATATCTATAGTACCCTTCACTATATGGAAGTCAACTTCCGCGAGAAGCTTCTAGAAGGTGGATGTGACGTCAAG
The DNA here is from genome assembly GCA_034440615.1 of Ashinkailepas kermadecensis. Lineage (NCBI taxonomy): Eukaryota > Metazoa > Arthropoda > Thecostraca > Neolepadidae > Ashinkailepas > Ashinkailepas kermadecensis. The sequence continues at coordinate 154,613 of JAOTOM010003563.1, forward strand.
GGGTGGTTCTGCGACCTCGACCAATCCGCGACCGGGGGGTCTCCCGAAGTCACTAGCGGCCGTGCAGCCCCCAGTCAGTCAGGTTTGAATACTCTGAGCGAGCGGATCGCTGCTACGCGTGCGCGCTTCCCAACTAAATTCGGCTTCTAAATTCATAGGAAAGGCAGTATCACGGCTTACCTTCAGAGGAGAACGTACTGTACGGTGACTGTCGTTCTCGTGTGATCGTGGATTGCTGCAGTGCAAATACAGGGCAGCAAAAGGTACTGGTGCTTTCGTGACCGAGGTTATCGCAAACGACGAGGTTGCTAGATTTTCGCGTGCCAATATAGGACTTTCATACAAAACGATGAACGTCATTTACTGACTAAGCGCATTCATCGTGAACTGTTTGAGAACAAATTTAGCGCGGACGCATTCATTGAGACATGTTGAGCCTGAAATGAATCGAATTGGATCGTGAGCTGTCTACAGCAGTGTAATAAATAAAGTAGCATAATTACACAATGCGATGCAATACAATAAGGTGTTGCAGTACAGTATTATAATGTAATGCAATGTGATGATCTACAGATCTGCAGATCATCCCATTCATTGTCAGAATCCCAGTTCAGAATGATGATCTGTCACTGCGATAATATCAATATAAAAAATGTATCAGAGCGCACACTAGCTCGTCTCACTTCACCCAGCTACCATTAACACACTCCCCGCATCGGTAGGCAGTTAATGAACTATTTCGGTTCTGTGGATCACTGGTGTGAACTTGTGGTACCCCTGTGTTCCCTTCGCCGTGACGGCTTTCGAGAAGCGCTCGATGTGGATGGGTCGTGACGTTCATTGCCTCCTGCTTTGATACGACTATGAACTTGATGCCGTTGACTAGCTTGCGCGACAGATGCTTAAACATGTCCTCCTCCGTCAGTACCTGGTTGTTAAGCGGGCGCTTGAGGACCTCTTGAGCAGCGGCATGCTTGGCTGTGTCCCCGATACAGTCGTAAGCGCTCTTGACATGAGATGCGACAACAAATTCCACTCACAGGGTACCTCATAATCTGTCATAATCTGTCATAATCTGTCAACACACATTGATACAGTTATGCTTATTCGTTTACTGTGCAGCACTGCCGTCTCTGAAATAAATATTTGGAGGTCAGGTACTGCGGTCCGAATTTTTGGGATAAGCCGTTGCAGGAACGCATGCACCATGTCGGTGTTGTGCTTTGTGCCGCCAGAGATACAGCAGTAGCTCTAATTGCACAGTATCTCGTCCTCACGCTAGTACACTACAAACTAGTGCCCCGTACACAGGGACGAATCGCAATAGAAGCCTTGAGCTACATCCTTCACCACAAATGAATAATTTTCAGCGAAATCGCACTGGACAATTGCTTCACCCTCCTTGGCAGTAGCCTTTGCGTAGGTGAAGTACTGACCTTGTTTGTTAGCCATAAAGTGGTGTCTGGTCAGCTTAACGGTTTACTGGCTCAAATATCTCATGCTTTCCTCTTTGGTCTACACTATTTCTACAAGTGCACATTGATACATGCTCATCCACTGTCTGTACCTAATCCCATTATCCAGGTCATCATATGGGGCTGAATCACCTTCACTCTCTTCTCCTGATTTTTCCGTCAGGATAATCCTTAGAAAGTTCATCAGGGTCTTCACCAGGGAAGTCCTCACAGTTATGCATAATACAATCACGGTTTTCCCTCCCACATACAGCGTGATTGAGGAGGTCACGACATTTGAGACCGGGAAGGCCGAGAGCGGATATGAACAGTTTCGGGTTTTGCTGATAAGTGCGCACCCACACCGAGTGCGTCCCACTGCTGCCTGCCAAGACGCAATGCTTCGGACGAAGGGCAGCAAAGGTTAAGAAGCCGGTGCGAGGGTTTTCAGGTTTTTTTACTTTCCTAAATCTTTAGCTGAGGCAAAGTGCCATATGCTAGAGATTGCTACGTTAAGGAAGGAATTACGTTAATCCGGCTTATGTGACATCCGGTTATAACAATTAGGCAAGAAAGGAGAGACGCCGCCAAACAAGAAACATGGCGTACAGGGACGATACATACATGGCAAACAGGTACATGGTCAGACATACATACATAAATACAATGATAACAATGGAAGGACATTTGGAGGGTGGACAGCTTCACAGCCTACGGAGAGGCTCCACTGCCCACCTGAGACCTGAAGCGAAGCGAAGCGGAGGCCTGTCACCCAGAGCGAGTCGTGGGATTCAGGCCCGACCTTGTATGTGTCGGTGTTAAAGCTTGGAAACCCCTAAAAAGTGGGAAAACCAAGCTGCTTGGAAAACCCGTAGGTAAAAAACCAATCGCAATTTAAAAGGAAATCCGTCCGTTTTGGACAAATTCGATCAGTTCCTGTCTACCTAGTGTGAGATAACCTATATGTATGTGTTTTGCGACGTCGGAGAGGAAGAGGTGTGGAGCGGAGTCATACAGCCAGTGAGGAGTGTAGCGAGTGTCGTTTGACTTTTAACTTCACATCATACTAGCTCGGATCAGGTAAATGCAACGGAGGCTTTAGATCAGTTCGGAAAGTTGGGTGCCATGGAGAAAGCGGAAAAGTAACTGGAGGAGCGCCGGGTGCTCATCCCCGAGGAGAGCACGAAGCGAAATTTGCGTATGGTTGTTGGTGAAATACTGGGTAATATCGCGACGATGAGGAGCATATGCTGGACAGGTAAGTAAGACATGGGCGACAGTAATGCGGACACGACATGTGGTACAAAGTGGAAGGCAGTGTGGTCGATGCAAAATATAATTGTGTGTCAGTCTGGTGTGTCCGAGGCGAAGTCTGGCGAGCATCACCTCTTTCAGACGGGAGTGTTGGTTGCAAGAGGGCCAGTTTGCGAGTGTCGGCTTGATAGGGTGTAGGTGCGTGGTGTTGTGTGACCAGCAGGCCTGGAGATATTTGTGGAGTAACATATTGGCTATAGTAAGGAGATCACCGGGTGGTACTGAGGCACGATTATCATGGGGGAGGTCAATTGCCGCCCTTGCAAGGCCGTCAGCGCGCTCGTTACCCAGGATACCCCTTTGTCCAGGGATCCAGAGAAGAGTGAGCTGTAGGTGTGCGTGATTATCGTGATAGAGGTGTCGGATGGCGTGGAGTGTGGGGTGTGTGGTGTTGTGGATGGCCGCGAGGGCGTCAATGGAGGATCGTGAGTCAGTACAGATTGTGGTAGGGGTAGTGACGTGTCGTGCTATGATGTGTTGGAGGCAAGTGAATATGGCGACTAATTCTGCTGTGTATACCGAATGATGACATGTTAATTTGGTTTGGCCAGTGTCGGGCCCACCGCGCCAGGCGGCGCCCGTACCATTGCTGGAACGGGAGCCGTCAGTGTAAAAGAAGGTGTGTTGTGGGTGGGCCTCTTAATATTCAACAAATTTGACTTGAACGTCGATGGGGGTCAGTAGGATTTTATTGTGCCTAAAGAGATACTCAAGTTTGGGATGTTTCATGTGCCAGAATGGGGGTAATGGGGGAACTCGGTCAGGGGTAATATCGGGAAACTTTAGTGTGGATTTGAGGACCTGCTTCAAGTGAATAGCAATGCTGTATTTATTTTTGTTTTTGGAGCGCCGAACAGGGGGTTTAGACCATGCAACATTGGAGGGGTGATTTAGCTGTGTTGTTGTCCTTAGGTGGTATCTGACGAGTTGTAATGTTCTGCGGTATTGTAGGCTAGGGAGATTGGCCTCACGCCGGAGACTGGTGGTAGGTGTGGTGCCGTGTGCTCCGGTGATGAGGCGGAGTGCGTGATTTTGTATGCATTCTAGTGATTTGGTGAGTGTTGGAGATATATGATCGAAGATAAACACATTGTATTCCAGGATTAAACGAATCAGTGCGATGTACATTTTGCTAAGGGTTGTCCTGTCTGCACCCCAGTCGCGGCCGGAGATGCAGTGCAGGAGATTTAGACGCACAGCGTAACGTTGTTTAAAATGAATAATGTTGGGGCCAAAAATAGAGTCCTTTGTCGAGGATAATTCCGAGATACTTGAAGGAGGTTTGGAGGGGGATAATTTGATCGCGATAGCGGAGTGGTGTGCTAGGTGGGATATGCCTGGGGAGCCGGGAAAAGAGCATAGTGACTGATTTCGTGGGATAGCTCTGTAACCCCCAGAGGGTTACATACACTGTTCGACATCCGGGAAGTTTACAAATACACTGTTCGACATCCGGGGCGTTTACAAATCGTGCGGATGAGCCGGACACCCTCCATGCAAACCTCTTGGCGACGTCCCTATCCCTATCCCAGTTAGAATTTTACCTTTTAACTGGTAATATTGTTCCAATTGCATTTTAAAAATAAATGTTATCACAGAATGTTGGTGTGGCAATTCCACGAACTTTTAAGTTGGTAGGACCATGTCTATACCTGTCATACCACATTTTTCGCCCATGACTGGGACGGCATCTTGTGGTTAGGTTGAGTGGACAATTCATGTCCTAGGTGGTATCTAGCCTTTTTCCCAAACAAAATGTGGCCAATTCCTCGAAATATCGTACTGTGTCCGCCAAAAAACACGTTGGGTGTCCAAACCAATTAGCGCCCGACCCCAACTACCGCGATCGAATCCCGAACAAACCGTGCTGCAACCCCAAACAAATCGCGCCGGGTCTCCAAAAATGGTGCCAGTGCCACAAATCGCGCCAAGCCTCAGAAAAATCGCGCCGGATCCAGCAAAAATTGCACTGTGACCTCACAAATTGCCACGGGGCCCGGGGTGGATCAGACTGGACCAACAAAAACCAAGAAGTTCCTCGAAATATCAAGAAATGTTCTGAAAAATTGCACTGGGGTTCTACAAATCGCTACACGGGGAAAAAAAACAGCGCACCGGCTGAGAGTTCGCTCAGGACTCACTGCCCTCCAATGTTGGTGTCGCTACTGAACTTGCGGCGTAACACCTGCTGGTATGTCTACTAACGCACAATCAGTGACCCGTGTCCAAGTTAGGGGATTGGTGTCATTGGAGTAGAGTTTAGGGTAGATCAGCTTATATCAATAATTTAGCGCTCTTGCGAGGAATATTTAATTTAATCAATATTATGCGATGGCCGTTCCTCGATGATTAAAAAATGCAATCAAAATTGACTTAGCTCTTGGTGTATATTCGGGTGCAACCCTTCGTCGAACCGCACACAAAAAAGTAAGCGATTGCATCTATCGGGCGAATTCTCACTGCCATACTTTTCAGCTGTGTCATGCCAGGTTTTGATAAGCAAAGCCTTTATAAATCCGGAGACGCCTTAAATGGTACTACACACAAGGCAAACATTGATGCACATTTGCTTACTCTGTCAACACACAGCGGTATCTGTTGTAAAGTATCTCATCGAAAGCACTAAAATAAATTAAGGCAACAAAAGCACTAAAGTAAACGTCAGTCAAATTTGGGCATCCTTTCATGCCTATCGCATCTCTGTATTATTACCTGGTAGGCATGTACACCCGATCATCGCAGCACCAGGATGAAGAAAAAAAGACGACAAACAATCCGGAAGCTACTGTTCTCCCTAGAATGCATACGCACACCCCGTTCATGACACATAACATACACGACATGCACGCTAGGCACAAACTGTGGATAGATGCCTATCGACTAACCATATCATATTATCGGAATGATTGTTTTGGAATACTTTTGGAATACATTTGGAATACTGTGTACAAGCTTGGTCCCCTAGTTACGAGAAAGATTGTTGGCTTTTAGAGAGAGTACAAAAGAGGGCAACAAAAATGGTTAATGGTATAGGCAACCTGGCATATGAGGAAAGACTGAAGAAATTGAATATGTTTTCACTTAGATATAGAAGGCTGAGAGGAGATCTCATCGAGGTTTTTAAATTTGTTCATGGTCAGGAACAGGGATATCTCAGGGAAATGTTTGAATTTAACAGAAATGATGCAATTAGAGGTCATTAATTCAAAATTAAAGTTAATCACAGCAGGACAAGGTTAAGACAGTCTTTCTTCACCAACAGGGTAGTAGAACACTGGAACCAGCTGCCAGGAACCATTGTCAGTAGCAACACACTGACCATCTTTAAAAACGGCATAGACAATCATTATCAGACTAGGGGAATTGTTTTTCTGTATTCCAGGGAGGGTTGATCAACAGGGAGGAGTTGGGAGTTGGGAGAAGTTTGTAATTGTTGAGTGTGTTATGCAATAGCAAGTGAGTCTCTTATTAAGTCTAAACGCTTTATAACTTTATATAGGGTGTACCTAGCAGTGGATTCAGCACCTTCCTTCGGGATGTGATACTGATGAGATTGTCTATGGTAGCACAATGGGTATGATGGGAGGAGTTTGTAATTGTTCAGTGTATTATGCAATAGCAAGTGAGTCTCTTATTTAGTCTGAACGCTTTATGAATTTGTGTGGGATGTGCCTAGCAGTGGATTCGGCACCTTCCTTCGGGATGTGATGCTGATAAGATTGTCTATGGTGGCACGATGGGTATGATGGGAGGAGCTTGTGATTGTTGAGGGTGTTATGCGGTAGCAAGTGAGTGGTGCTAGATAGGCTGGGATATATAGCTTCCTAGGAACTTTGGATAAGGGATTGATTGGGGTGGGAGTATGTACATTTCTAGTTCCTTTTCTAGATAGGCTTAACCCAGATGGGCCCCTGTGGCTCTTATTAAGCCTTAATACTTTATGACTTTATCGGCCAAGAAGTAGTGTTCAAAATTATATCACGTTTATGTTCCTTAATGATGAATGACACAGCGATTTTCCGACCCACATGGTCTTTAGTATTGAATAGCATCCGAAGGTACAAAGAAATTGAAGTATGGTCATCCTGTGCAGGGGGGGCGTTTGTGAAGTGGTCTCCAAAAGGGCTGTCGGCTGTACTACTAAGCGCGTTCCGAATGTGTTTGTTGAATCTGAGTCAGACTGAACGTTTGGTTTCCCCGATGTATGTAGCCTGACACAGCTTACAACAAATTTTATATACCAAGTTTTTTTTTGGGTGCAGTGTCCGATGAAACCTCATCTACAGGTGTGGCACCGCTGTCATCCAGGGCATCTAAACTTAGTGAAAGCCGAATTAATTAAAGATGTGCAATATTTCATTTTGTTTTTCCAGCTTTTAATTCCGTCATTTAAACAGCTCGACGTGCGCCGCTCGCCTAAAAGTGCTGGCAAAGAAATGCTAATAAAATAGGCCAGTGAGGACCCAGGGAGCTGTGGCTGGTATCATCAGACCGATGACGTTTCCCTGCATCAGACGAGTCCAATAAATCACGGGCATATTAAATAACACAATTTTTCCAGGAACACTTCCATTATTTGTTGGTCAACCCAAGTAGGAATGCTTCAACCTATTTCTGCACGATTCTTTGTGCCTCACAATTGGATATCTTACCTAAGATGACACTTTGTTCGTACTTCCACTCCCCCATTCAGAAATCAAGGAACTCTCGCTAGTAGTGAGTCCCATGCCATAGTCTGTCCTGTGCTATCTGACTCACTGGTACGAGGTTGGTGTTGACTTCCTAAGCCAGTTTAATAAATGCCGAGGTCTCGGATCTGGGCAATTGAAGGTTGTCACTCTCGTGCTTCCCTCCCACATCATGCTGTGTATCATGCTTCATGTTCCCCACTTCTAAATATGAAAAGAAGCCTCTTCTTTCCCTTGTGAAAAGAAAGCTTGGATTGCAGTCTGTCTAAATGCAGTGAGCTAAATTCCACATTTCCTTCACCAGACTTATTCGTTGTATTTAAAGACATAAAAACATAAAAGATCAGTGCAACTATGTGCCACAAGGGCCGTTCTTGGTTGCACTTGGTACAATGAACCAGTTGCCCACCAAATCTGTCAATCAACCCACCCTGGAATACAGAAAAACAAGCCCCCTATTCTTATAATGATTGTTTATGCCGTTTTTAAAGATGTTCAGTGTGTTGCTACTGACAATTGTTCCTGGAAGCTGGTTCCAGTGTTCTACTACCCTGTTGGTGAAGAAAGACTGTCTTAACCTTGTCCTGATGTGATTCACTTTAATTTTGAATTGATGACCTCTAATTGCATCATTTCTGTTAAATTCAAACATTTCCCTTAGATATCCCTGCTCCTGACCATGAACAAATTTAAAAACCTCGATGAGATCTCCTCTCAGCCTTCTATATCTAAGTGAAAACATATTCAATTTCTTCAGTCTTTCCTCATATGCCAGGTTGCCTATACCATTAACCATTTGTGTTGCCCTCTTTTGTACTCTCTCTAAAAGCCAACAATCTTTCTCATAACTAGGGGACCAAGCTTGGACACAGTATTCCAAATGTGGCCTGACATATGCACAGTAAAGCTTCCTGATGACTTCCTCACTTTTGTAGGATACATTCCTATTTATTGCCCCAAGCATTCTTAGTGCCTTCTTCCTGGCTTCTTTGGTCTGTTCTGATGCCCCCAATTTTGTGTTCAAAATAACACCTAAGTTCTTCTCCTGCTGAGTCACAGATAGTACTTGGCCACTCATCAAGCATGGAGCCTTCATATGCTGCCTACCTACATGCATGATTTTGCACTTATCAAAATTTAATTTGACATTTTTCGGACCACTTCACAAGTTCGTCTAAGTCTTTCTGCAGCGAGACCTGCTCATTGTGTCCTGTTATTGCCCTAAAGACCTTCAAATCATCCGCAAATTTCAAAACCTTACTGCTCAGGCCACATTCAATGCTATTCACATATATAATGAACAACAGTGGCCCCAGTACCGACCCCTGAGGGACTCCACTAAGAACATTTTGCCATGATGACTTTGTACCATTAAGCATCACTCTCTGCTGTCTATCTGAAAGCCACAACTCAATCCATTTTAGGATGCTACCTGCAATGCCATGGACCTGAAGCTGCATCATTAACCGTTTATGGGGTGCCTTGTCAAAGGCCTTACTAAAGTCAAGATATGCTACATCAACCTGATTTCCCTGATCAAATTGTTCTGTAGCAAAATTTAAAAAGTCCAAGAGATTTGTGAGACACGATCTCCCTTTTCTAAACCCATGTTGAGTATCTTGAATCAATCTGTTTCCTTCCAGAAAACTAACTATTCTATCTTTGATAATTGATTCGAGTACCTTGCAGACTAGGGATGTGAGGCTTACTGGCCTATAATTTTCAACTTTCCCTCTTTCTCCTTTCTTGAAAATAGGAACTACATTTGCCCTTTTCCAATCCGTTGGAATTTCATTTTTGTGAAACTGATCTACAAAATATTATACTAAGTGGAATTGCAAGTTCCTTTTCAGCTTCCCGCAATACCCTAGCATATATTCTATCAGGTCCTGCTGCCTTGTTTGGCTTTATTTTTCTGATAGAATTGAAAACAACATCACTATCAATGAAATCAACATTGTGTATCTGATCACCTGTCACTGAACTGTGGTTCACGGTTGGCAAATTTGTCACATCCTCCACTGTAAACACTGATTTAAACTGCTTGCTCAGCTCCTCAACCATCTCACCATCCTCACTCAATATAGTGCCATTTACTTCCAGTGGACCAATTGTGCTTGAAACTTTACTTAGCTTGTAGAAACTAAAGAACTTTTTACTGTCCCCATTACAGTTCCTAGCCAAATCCAATTATTTTGCCCGCCTTGCTGCTCTGGTTTTCTGCTTCACAGCATCTCTAGCTTTTTGATACGACCTTAGATTTACGACATTTGAAGCTTCCTTAAATACTCTAAATGCATCTTTCTTAGCCTTAATTGATCTCCTCAAATCTGGTGTAAGCCATGCTGGCTTTCCTACACTTCTTTGCGCCTTTGCTTTTGGGGGACATGTCTAATCTGAATTTCCCTCAAGTAAGATTTGAACTCTTCCCACATTTCACAGGCATTTAAATAAAAAAATTATTCTTTCCATTGTATGGCACTTAAAGCCTCTCTCATGGAGTCAAAGTTTGCCCTGTTAAAATTTGGAATCTTTGCCAAGTTATCCTTGATTGTCCCTGCTATTTGTACCTTAAATCTCACTATGTTATGGTCACTTCTTCCCAGAGTTTCTCCTACAGTCAGGTCTTGAACTAAATCACTTAAATCTGAGAAGACAAGGTCCAAGAATGAGCCCTGCCTGGTTGGTTCCATTACAAACTGGTGTAAGAACAAGTCCTCTTCAAGGCATTTCCTAAACAGTTTACATGATGGGGAGCCAACACCAACATGTTCATATCATTTTAGATTAAAGTCACCAAGAATAAGGCATTTCCTCTGAAAGTTCCTACTGATTTCCTCACAAATCACCTTATCGAGCTCCAGTTGCTGAGAATGTGGCAAGGTTCCTGATCGATACAAAGCTCCAATCCTCAGTTTATTGCTATTGCCTCTTCCCACAGCAACATCAAGCCAAATGGACTCCACAGACACTTTTTTACCCCATCTGCTACTTTCTGAGAACTGTATAAGCTATTCACATAGAGCATTACACCACCCCCTTTCAATGCTGGACCCCTATTGCATGAAAACATATTGTATCCCTGGATCTCATAGTCCTGCAAGTTATCCCCAAAATATCCCTCACTGACCCATGCCTCAGTAATGCAAACAAAATCTGGTTTCTCCTCAGCAACATAACACTGGAACTCATCAAATTTGGATCGAATGCTCTGAGCATTAGGCATCATACACTTAACAAAAGTTCCATAACCCTCTTTGGGTTTTTCATGTTGAGTAGCTCTATCATCTCTGGATGAGCTACCACTCTGCCCCCTTGATGTACTGCTACCCCTATTTGCTGACTGTGAGGTGTTTGCAAGACCTCTCTCTCTATCAGCTACATCCCCCCATGACCTGCCTAGTTTCCCTGTTTCCTAATGAGGTCCTCCTCATACCTATTGCTGAGCAATTCAACTCCTCTCTTGCTCAAATGTAACCCATCTAATGCAAACATTTCCAGTCCTCCCCAGAAATCACCCCACAAATCCAAGAACCCCACCCCAAGTTCCTTACAAATCTTGGCCACACTGGTATTCAGCCCAATGGCCCTCGAGTACCACTCTATGCTTGCGTTAACCATAGGGAGGATGGTTGTTACCATTCCTCGTTTCATACTCACAGCTAACCTACCTATCAAAGCCCTATACTCTTGCATTGTTTCCTCTGTTTTTGCTTTTCCTACATCATTTACACCAACCTGCACAATTACTGTTGTGCTCTCTCCACTACCCTTCATCACTCCTTCTATCCTATCACCCAACATCCTTTACCTGGGCCCTG